>CM076583.1:1067328783-1067522948 GCA_034641835.2 Pinus albicaulis
AAAAAAATAAAGCATTGTTACACAAGAACCAATGCTTTTTTAAAAAAAAAAAAAAATGGTTGTCACACAAGAACCAACCATTGGAAGAAAAAAAAAAAAATCTTGCAATCAAATGTATTATACTTTGCCAAAAAGGAAAATATCAAGAAGCAAAGTTTGGAATGAATCTATATGAGTCAAAACTCATAAAAAATCAACTCATGGACAAATGAATCATTGCAATAGTTGCATGAGGACATGCAACAACTTCAGTTGGGGGGTATGTTGAGTCTCAAAAGTGCTCTCCATATTCATACATATTTCCGTTATGTCATAACCATTTAGCTCTTACTTCATAGCCATTTGACCTAAAACCCTACATCAAGTAACCATTTTCATAAATATATGGGTTAGGATCCTTGTTTTCCAAAGTTATTTATTTTATGTATTTTAAGTGAATTTATGATTAAAAACTAGAAAATTAACATAGTTTCATATATCTATATATGTATTATGAGTTTTGTGACATGTGTAGGTCAAAAGGAGACTTCTAGAAGACCCTTATGTGGCACTCTAAGGCCAAATTCGAATTTGGTTGGAGAAGATTATGGGATCAAGAGGACATGTGTCTCACTTCCTTGTTGTATTGAAACTCTAAGAGGATATGTGTCTCATTCCTCAAGTTGTGTTGAAACTCTAGAAAGACATGTGTCTTATCATTTCCTATTTTGATTGTAACTCTAGAGATGGAGAGAGAGATTCATGGACTCCCATTAATGAGATGACTCCTCATATTTTGTATAAATAGGAGAAGCTTTCTCCTATCATAGGTAATGAGGAAGTAATGAGGAAGTAATGAGAAGGTAATGAGGAAGTAATGAAAAAGTAGTAGAGAAGTCTTTTGTAACAAAGTTCAAGATGGAATGGGATGTAGATTTGTGAGTTCTTTTAAATAGAGAAATTCAGTTCTTTGATGCTGTTTTGATTACAACTTTAAGGAGCTGAAGGACTTCACCAAATTGGTAGCAGAGGGCCCCTGCTATCTAAGGAGGCTTTTACATGTTTTCTAGATAAGTTGCTTTCAATTCTGTTTTGTCATATTTCCTTACTTAGATTGCTTTCTGAAATCATAGCTTTTAACATAATTTTTAGCTTTTAGATTACAGTAGGCAGCCCGGGCATTTGCACATCTTTTTATGGCTAATGACATGGAATCAATATTGTCCTTCTGCTGATTTCTTTTTCTTAGTTTTGTTTAATTCCAGCACTATTTGTTTATTTCAGTCTTGCACATTTGCTTTAGTAGTTAGATTTAGATATTAAGCTGCTCATGTCATTTTCAGTTACCTCCGAAAGCCATAGCTGGACTAATGGTGAGGGATTGAAGTATGAGTGTGTAGTTTGATATTATTTTACTTTCTGCAAGTTAGATATATTAAATTGCTCATGTCATTTTCAGTTACCTCCGAAAACCATAGCTGGACTAATGGTGAGGGATTGAAGTATGAGTGTGTAGTTTGATATTAGTTTACTTTCTGTAAGTTAGATATATTAAATTGCTCATGTCATTTTCAGTTACCTCCGAAAGCCATAGCTGGACTGATGGTGAGGGATTGAAGTATGAGTGTGTAGTTTGATATTAGTTTACTTTCTACAAGTTAGATATATTAAATTGCTCATGTCATTTTCAGTTACCTCCGAAAGCCACAGCTGGACTGATGGTGAGAGATTGAAGTATGAGTGTGTAGTTTGATATTAGTTTACTTTCTGCAAGTTAGATATATTAAATTGCTCATGTCATTTTCAGTTACCTTCGAAAGCCATAGCTGGACTAATGGTGAGGGATTGAAGTATGAGTGTGTAGTTTGATATTAGTTTCTTTTTCTGCAAATTAGATATCAGATTGCTCATGTTGTTTATGATTACCTCCGAAAGCCATAGCTAGACTAATGGTGAGGGGTCAGAATATGAGTTGATGTAATTTTCCATTCAGTTTTACTTTACTTGGTAATCTTTTCTTTGAGTACAATTTTCTTTTGTGTTTAGACAAAGAAGAAGGGGATAATGGTTTTCATGATCAATAGTTCATTGTTTGTTTAATTAGAATAGTGACACATTTTCATTTCCTTTTAATTTTGTCATTGTATGTTTCAAAATCTTTGAAGTTTGAAGTTTGGTAAATCATTATAAAGGACATCATTGCCTTGAATATTCATAACCATACTTGTCTTTTAGAATTTCCATCTCACATTAGGAAACCAACCAAGATCAATAAAAACAAAAAACGACAAAAAGTAAGAGATAGGTTATCTTGCACATATAGTGCGCCACACTTCATCAAACTCATTTAATCCCTCGGTTGATAATTTATGTTAGCAATTTAGGACACACTAAATTGACCAAACACGTTTTCACCATAATCCTACACCGATTCCGATGTCTCCGCCCGTCTACACAACCATCCTCATCATCCCCTCGCATTTACACACCCGTGCGTGTGGATTTATTAACCAGCTTTTAAAGGGGCCATAGAGCCTGTGCGGCGAAAACCGCCATGATTCATAGTCCCCGTCATAGTGACAGAATACAGAGGTAAGTACCATTTCTCGTGGACTTTTTATTGTGGAGATAGCCTCAAGGTTTTATGATGGGATGTACATTCAAAGAGCAAAATGGTTAAACTCTACCAACCCTTCCAAAACCATTTAAAGTGCGTACCTTGCAGCAGAGAGTATCAAAGTGGGAAAGAAGAAAGTTTTAAGGCACGTAATTAAATACTGAGCCTTACTAAATAATCTGCCAGAAAAAAACATCAAATCGAAGACCCCTAGGATCGATCAAATATGTCCTATGCATGTGAAAAAATAATATCGTGTTTCTTATCTTGCCGTAGCATTCTTTCCATGAAGGACGACGTGCTCCATGTAGTTTTCATTCTATTTCGTGTCCTTGAGGAAATTACCTCGGCGTAGTCCTTTTTACTATCGCGCATTAGTTATATGGTATGGCGGACCTCGAAATCACTGGGCATGTTTGGCCCCGCCTACCGTAATGTTGCGTACCATAATGCCGTAGGTAGATGCGTAGATTTAAATCAAAATGGGTTTCTGCCCCTCCTCAGAATTTTCTCGAGCACATTCTTTATTTAATCTTCACCCACCTCTTTCCGATCCGTTTCTCCTATAAGAATCCTCTAGAACATACCGTAATGGTTGTTTTTTCGCTTGTTGTTGATTGGCCGTAAGAGGGATTCGCAATACCTTGGGAGGGAATTGCGCAGTAGTTTGTATGTGGCATATCGGGAGGAGAACGCCTTAGATTGTAACAAAGCCTAGTGAGCTCTGTACATGACCGGTTTTGCATCACAGAATCAAGCACATTTCGTCAGATCCCGGTCTATTACTATTGGTGATGTTTTTTCTAACTCTATTTATTACATTTTCATATTGTTTCATCTTCTTCTCCGGGTTTACATTAGAATATTGGCATGGGATTCACGCTTGTTAGGTGCCCCATGTTTTTGCTCTCCTTAAGCCCTCAATGTTTTCTACTAAATGTGATATCTCGAGAATTGATTTTAGTTAATTTAACTAGTGTAGTGGAAGCTATTGCCTCGCTCTCTCTCGATGTATGAATTAAATGAATCGTTTCCTTAGATGTTATTGTTGGGTTTAAGTCGAGAATTTGAGAACACCGGAGATTAGAGTTAGCCCTATCCACTAGGATCCTTGTGTGATCACCGGGGCCTTTCTAAGATCTCCTTGTTAAACTTATCTATTTTTCCTGAAGCTAATGCTAAAGCTGACCCGGAGTTAAATGACCGGTCCGATCTATAAGCCGCCCCTTTGTACCTCCATTGAAAGTCGCCTTTGAGTATGTCCAAGCAATTTCGGGAGTTAAAATGATTCCAGACTCGATCTATATTTAAAATCGGGTTGTTTTCCTTCTTTCACCTTCTTCCCTTAGTGTTCCATTCACCATCTATCTAAAAAGATCCTTTAGTATAGATGACTTGCCCTCTCGAAACCTTGGCTAGTTGTTGCAAGTAATTCTCCTTTAATGAATCCATAGCTCAATGATGATACCTCCTTTCGACCTATCCTTTGTCAAACATCCCGTTATTTTGTTCCTTTCCTTCCATTACTTTCTTTAGTCTATGATCTCATGACCAACCCGCAACCCACCAAGCAAATCATTTTAAAATCCCCTTTCGTGCTTCATACCTAGCCTAACATCTCATTTGAGCTTTCAACAATAGATCATGCTTTGTGTTATTGGAGATATCCTCTCCCTGTCCGTGATAATCCTAGGCCCGCAAAAATGGTTCCTCGATGTTGTCTCATCTTTTGGTCTTGCCAATCGGCCAAAAACAAGGAACTCAACAAGTGGAAAGAAAATCTATACATTCATTCCACTAGATCCCCCAAGTTTTTTAAAGTTTTCTCTCCTTTAACCTCTAACACGTCTGGGATGAGCTAAGGAGCAATTCATTTTCATTTTCATGTTCTATTTTTTTTTCTTTTCTTAGAACAACATTCATTTCCTTCGTTGTGGTCCCCGTAGAAAATTAAACATATGAACTAATAGATTGTTCGAAATATTTTATCTAATATTCGTAAGTATGTTATTAATGAAAATTCAAAAAAAAACTCAAATTGATCAGGAGCAGTTTTTTTTTCTCATTCACCGGATTCATCCTTTTGCAATTTTTCCATCAAGCTTTTATGCTCTTCTCGGTCTTAGATCGAAAACAATCTTGTATCAAACTTCGTCATTTTGTGGTTTTTCATGACATACACTAAACAATATATATTAGTTAAACTTACATATAGTTCAAAAATAATAATTTTTGTAAAAAAATTTACAAAGAATTTTCCTTTTTTTTTTCTTTTCTCTCCGGATGTGCTATCGCATTTTTGCTACTTGAACTCTTGCTGCACTTTTTTTATCAATATAAAACCTATACCATTTATTAATATATTTATAAAATAAATCACATATTTTTCAAAGTAAAAATAAACCAAGAAAATGGTGCGTCTATCTAAATTAACCTCGTTGTGTTTATCGTTTTAACTACACCTATAAGCGGTTCACATTTTAGCACCGATAGCGGAAAAAATTTAAACAATGATGGTGCGATATGTTATTATAAATGCACCACCACTACCATAGAAACACCGTACGATGCTCTTTGTTAATAGGAGACCCAATGTGTTATATTAACACAGAGCACCAACTAACAAAAGCAATTATTTTGAAAAAATAAACACAAATGAATGGAAATTGTTTTTATCAAATAATTATCTTTGTCAATACGTGATCGATGCGTTATATTAAAAAGAGAGCACCAAAGGCACTATAATAAATACAGGCACACCGATTAACAAAGTCGTTTTTTAAAAAATTGTGAAAGGACTTATTGACTAGGATCCAACTCTCCTAGTGGTCCCATGGGTTAGATGTCAAATGCGTGTGTGTATATATATATATATATATATATATATATATATATATATATATATATATATATATATATATATATATATATATATCCATATACAAACCCTATAAATCTAAAAATGAAAAGCCCTAATTGTGAATTTTTGCAAATACATAAACAAGAAGAAGCAAGGGTTTAATGTAAAATGATTTTTTTTTTGTTTTTTTTTTTCGAATTTTAATTGCTAAATCTAAATAGGAATAAATATTGTAAATGATTTTGTTAGTAAATGCACAGAAATTTAAAAATTTTACTATGCATGTATTAAATCTAAATGTAAACCGTAAAAAAACAATTATTACGTTGAAATTTAACTTCGTGTTTTCTTTGTGAATCACCGTATGTTTTAAATTCGATTCTCCTCGAATAGTGTTGTCCAAAGTATTTTTGACGTCTCACGTGGTCTCTTGCTCCAAATATGTCTCTCCCGCAAATCTCTCCTCGAAAATTTTGAAACAATGAAATAATGAATACATTTACTATTTAAAGAACTTTTTTATGAAATTAGATTTCCTAAAATCACTATATGTCATTTTTCATTTTACCACTCTTTATTTCAAAAAACAAAGTTGCGTTTTTTTTTCTCACATATTCAGGTGTTTGTTAACTAGGTCACTTTGCGGCATCGGGGTAACAAAACCGTACCGATGCGTTTAACAAGACATTAGCACCAATAACAATAACCTTTTTAACGCACCAAAATTACTTTTATGCATGCACACCAAAATTTAATGTTGATTTTTCTCAAATGCAGGAGAAAATCTCATAATTATATCAAATGGAAAATTCTTCAAAATCCATCTCATTCCATAATATTTCTCAAAGTCCATCAAGCACCTCCCTATCTATCTCCAAACATACCCATCTACATTTTATTTATATTTTCATTATATAATTCACTTATTTATTTTATCCATGTCGACCGAATAAAATTAATGGATGACAAATTTGCAAGTTCATACGCATTCGTAACTGAGTTTAGATGCATTGAACATTCAAACTATTCCAAAACGTCGAAGCTCTTATCGTGAGCAACATACCGCAAGGCATGGTTGCTAGATGAAAATGACAATCGTTTTCCACCTCGCCGCTTATAAAATGCCATCTTCTAGCTATAATCCTAGGACAATGATGGTAATAATTGTTTGGTATATTGTAATTATTTCAATGTCAAACCAATTAATCATGAATTGACGTGCTTACTAATTTATATCATCGATATTGTATTAATCATGTTCAAATATATTTTTTGAAATTATTAGGATTCTAGTGATGATGAGTGACTCAGCTACCATCTTCGTTGCACTCCACAAAAATGTCAAAATCGAGAGAAGGCTGAATTAATAGAAGAACTCGTAGAGGAATGATACCAAGAATGGTTGAATCAACCACCTATCCACCCACTATGTCCATTTCTCACTCAATTAGGAATGACTACAAAAATAGTAGTTCTTCACAAGTCAGGCAATGGAGGCAATCAAATAGAGGTTGGTATGGATGATTATTTAAGGGATATGACTTCCATGGAGATAGTGTTGTTAGATGCATTCCATAACAATGATCGGCTAGGGGATGATGCTCATATCGCCGATACCTTTTTCAAAGTTCAACTGCTTCACCAATTTCTCCCTTTGGACCTCGTGGCTGTCAAAGTCTACCCAGTTTGGGACAACGGTTTTATTCTACAACTTGAAAGCAAAGTTTGGCTTGTCGAATGGCTGCTTCTCATCAATTTTGAGGTAATTGACCATAAAGTCCCTTATATTTGAGAAATCGTGTCACACAATCAACATTAGAAATGGTCAATTTTATGAACGTTGAATAATTATTGGCATTGTACATTTAATATTGTTCACAAACTATAGGTTATTCAAAGATAAGGTTCTTATGAGTGATAATGTCTTTCCCGATAGCCGTGAAGAGGCAAAGAAATTGTTGAAAATGTTGAATGTTGAATACATATAATATCATGCATGTCCAAATGATTGTATTCTATATAGAGGAGAAAACGTACAAAGAGATAATAGAAACATGTGGGAATGGACAAGTATGATAAATAAAAAAGGAAAGGTAAATAATGTGGTACCCTCTAAGATATTGAGGCACATGCCTATAATCCCAAGGATTAAAAGTCTCTTTCGTTGCAAATAATTATCTATGTCACGGATGGCATGCCCCACACAAAAGTGAGTGGAGAGTTAAGGAATCCCAATAGATTCAATAGCCATGAAGCATATAGAGGATACATAGCTCGAAAAATCAAGGATGAAGTATGAAGTTCACGACTTCAAAGATAGCCATGGATTGCGTCAACCCATATTCCCTCCAACACCAACTATTGTATATTTGGCCATTAGTAGCAATCAATAGCAATATCCCCCATGCTTATTCATGAATAATGAACATCTTATGTTGGCTCTCATAGTCCCTTGTGAGAAGACAAGTGAAAAATATGGATTTCTACTACAACCACCGGGTATAAGAATTGAAGGAATTATGGGATGGGTTGTACTGTATACTATGTATCAAGACCCATCGCAAGGAGAGGATTTTTACGTTGTATGGCATGTGCTTACACCACACATGATTATCCGTGCTTAGGAGTTTTCTTCCGGTAAATTAAAATTTTATTTATTTGTTTATATGTACGTAACAATATTCTTTTTCATATTAATTTAATTCGTTGTAATTTTTCTCGGTCTTCGTGATATTCTTTAACGTGCTGAAGCATATTGTGTATGCAATAATTTCTTGTATTGTAACAAAAGGGTATTGGTGATGTAAATGTTGTGGACCTTTCTGGAAATCTTAGGATGGGTCCAACGACTCATTTAAAGCCAGAATAATGTATGATCATTTTAGGCATTGCTCCCTCAAGAACACCCTTAAAGAAGAGCAACATCCACTTTTAATGGTAAATGAGAGAGAACCCAAAGGCCTTGAATAACAACACCACCGAATGGCTTAGAGCATATGAGAGAGAGAAGGAGAAGGAGTTCATAGAAATGTTCGATTCAAATGGGAGCCTATGTTCGATGATCCTTAATTATTCGACGCCTATGTTGAGAAATTTCCAATTGGGATGAAAAGGAAATCTATCTTTTATAACCCCCCATATTAGAGGCATCTTAAGATTAACCACTTACTATGTCCCATGCATATTTTTAAAAAACGTTTCATCTTATTTATGAAGGCACGTATCATCAAAAAAAAAAAAGTGACACATTGGTTGTTAGGAAAGATATTATTAGTTCAAAAACTAAAAAAGAAACATTGGCCAAGACAATTAGAAAGTACAAGAGAAGCTGTCCTCTAATTGGTTTTTCAAAGAAGGTGTTGTCCCATGGATTTTAAAACAATATGATATTTCTTTGGAAAGGAATTTATAATGGGTGTGAGGGTGCCATCTTTCATATGGGTATTCATCAACGCGCCTCGCTTCACCATATTGAATATCATTTGCTCAAGTTAAAATCACATGACCATTTGAATCTTCTAAGAGTACGTATAATGTCAAAAGCATGATTTTATGTTTTTTTATATTAATAATTTCTATCCCATAGGATCATAAAACATAACTAATTTTGTATGCATGTGTTTATAACTTTGGCAGTTGTCATTATCCTTTGTTCGTGCTGGGTGTGTGAAACATGACTTCCCCCAAGACCTAGGCCCATGCCATCTAAATTATCTACATTTGTACGCGTTGGATCACATCAAAGGAGATTCATGTGGCTAGTATTCCACGGTGGCATCAAGAGATAGTTGATATTGTTTGTATGTTTGAGAAGGAATAGACGAGGGAGTTTCATGGAATTAGTTGGGGTGGTTTCTTATCATTGGATGTTCTTCTTAGAGAGGTACATCAAGAAATTGAAAGGTTTTGTTCAACAAAGGAAAAAAAAACTGTGTTATTTGTGGCAGAGATTACAGTATCAGTGATTTTCTATTATTCCAATGAGCACATCGAGCAAATCGACAACACACCAAGTGCGATGATTTTGGATGATGAAAGTATGAAGAGAAAAAGAGAAGGGGAGCTTTCTCCAAACGAATGGAAAAGGCGCTTGATAAAGAGTTAGTGACTTATAATTTGTCAAATTTACACAAGTAAATATTCGGGTTTAAATTTGATATAATGTATATTTTGATTTCATACGTACTATATGTCGATTTGATTTTATCCGTGAATGCGTAAATTGAAGCAATCAATAAATTCATTCTTTACAATTCCAAAGTGACACAATCGTGGGTTGCATTGTATGAAAAAGAGAGGATGAAATGGGATGGTGACAGAAATCATTCATATGGTTTAATGGTAGAAGCGTACCTTATCTTGATCATTTAAAAGAAAATATGCCAATTATATGCCCCAACAAAGCTGTTCCCAAACTGCTAGAGAGAAATATGGTGCAATCGGTCGTCACACACGTGTCAAGAGGATCTCGCTAAACATAGATATTGGGCACAAAAACTTGGTAATAATCTATTTATGTATATTTTAAACTTAATAATGCACCTTTGAAATGTAACATCTATAGTTTATATTTTAACTGTTGGGTTATTAGACACATGACACTATGATTTTTAACTTTTTTTATAGGTGCATTTGTTCCCATATATGTGGGCATATGGACACCGTTTTCAAATAGAAAATGTCGATGATGGACACATGACACAAGATCGTGAATGGAAGTTTAGGCTTGACTAATCTAGCCCAGGCTATCCACCATGATCAAAACCCAGCATGAGGACATTAGGTTATATCGAAAGATACAAGAGATCAAGTGGACTTCTATTATTTCCAATATGTTAATTTTAGGTGCAAGTGGTGGGACACCTTGATCACATGCCAATGTAAAGGAAGATCGTGATAGGCTAATATGTATCAAATCTAGAAAGATGTCGAGAAGCTAAGGAACATTATGTTTTCCCCAAACACTACAACGAGGTGTTTTTTTACCCAAATGTGTTGGATAGGATTAGTGGTTCATATCGAGACATGACCCTAGATCAAAAAATATTTTTGAGAACAATAGTGTTATCATGCCAAGAGATCCGGAAGATAATGAGGGTGATGAGTAGTCGTAGAGTGACATGGTACATGCTATGTTTTATTTCATCATTTATACCATTTAAGATGTGTTTTTATAAAGAAGATGACTTAACCTTGTAACTAAATCTTTACAAACATTATAATACATATTTTGAATTAATTGGTTTGCATTGTGTTAATGTAAAAACATTTCACCTCGATAATTTTAAATTATGTTGATCTCAAAAGCAATGCATTGTATCAAGTTCTTTTTTTTTATATCAATTCCTAAAATAAGACAACTACTTGATTGCTTTAAATGATATCTTCAAAATTTTAAAAAATGTATTAATGTATATTGTTATTTTTGGTTTGTAAGATCATAATTAAATACTAATAATTATAAACTTGAATTTACTTGCATTATTTTCTAAACTTTATTATGTTACAAAAATTCATATTATTCTAGATTTATTATTTTACAATTATTTATATTCTTACAAATTTACAATTTTACAATTTGACAATTATGGTACTTAACAATATGTACTGGATACATTTTTACAATTTTACAATGATTCAATTTTAAGGTAGTTATGGTTCAAATTTGACAATTAATTTATACAATTTTACAAATTTACAAATTTTACAATTTAATAAAATTGAATCATGACAATACACACAATTACAATTACAATTTTACAATTTTACATACAATTACAATCATGATACATACAATTACAATTTTTACACTTGATAATTACCAATACATAATATTTAATAAATATCATGATTTAATATTAAAAGTAAGCATCACGATCATGATTACCATCGTACAAACATCATATTCTAAAATACACATTCAAATTTGCTAACATCATATAATCATCGTGATCATGATCATCTAACAAAACACAAGCATTGTATAACATCATCACAACACAAACATATATATATATATAATGTCAAAAATATACAACCGTAATAGAACCGCATATAAACAACATTCATTGTACATCAATACTATAACGACCGATGTACCGCTCAGAGGTGCCTACTCGATGGTGTCTTCGTGGAGTACCGCTCGTATGGTGCTCGCTCACAGAGATACCGCTCGGGTAACCGCTCTTAGATGGTGCCTCGCTAGGGAGATGCTATTTTCATCTATGCGAGGTGAAGGAGGAGGATGGGGTACTATAATGATCACTCCCCTCATGATCATCATCCAATTTGCTTTGTGGTGCATCTCCATGGTGCTTATCCTCCTCGCTACCAGTAGTTCTGGAGCTTCCGACGATAGCGTACGGCGGCTCATCACATCACGCAAGATGTCCCCTCCGCAGATCCGTGAGCGTACGATATGCCTAGATGTTCGATCGTCATAGAGGACCCCTCATCTACTAGAGTCTACATAGTTGGTCACCCAACTCCATCCCGAGTCGAACATCAACCCCAGACCGTGATGCCCATGGGTACTACACCTAAGGAGGTCTTCACCCTTCACCGCTCGCCATCTCTCATCTACCCGACTGTCCGATGGGGGTGGGAGGCATGTCCCCAAATCTAACATGCCAATATATACAAAATATATAGTACACAACAATAATTAGACAATTTCATTAAACAATTTAATAAAATAAGTTAAAGAATGTGTTAGAATAAATTTTATTATAATTAATTAAGACAATAAAATGAAACTATATTGATTTAAAGAAAACACTAATATTACCTCTATCATTTGGTGGCTCTTCCCGTGTGAAGAGGTTGTTGGTATGCCCTCGCCAATCCAACCCCGCGTAAGTACACGACACCATCACCGACATGTGGTCATCCTCACCGGCTAGTAGCTCCGGTGTTGCATCACTAGAAATCCCGGCCGAGACTCCTATTGGCCCCTCTTGGGCATCATCTCATCCCACATGTGCATCCATACCTCTATCATCAACCTACGAGGCCGACGAACAAAAGTAGGCCTCATGTCCGAAAGCCTCTCAAAAAATAAAAAATAAAAAACTTCCGAAGAAAAAGAGGTGGTCAAATTCCCACGTGCCTCGAGAACGAAATCTATCTAAGGCTATTTAAAACTACCGAAAAATAATGGCAAGAATTATCTAACAATTCATGGTTCCCCGGTGTTATCACCTAGATTGAACCTCACAGTCAAGAAGGCAATTTCGAGGTAACCAAAAACCATGCTTAGCCAAGTAGCTAGCCTACTAGGCAAGGAGAGGGCTCTCTCTATAAGGTTCACAACCAAGATGACCGCAGTAAAGAAGATATTAGGGCTAGGTATAGTAGCTCATGGTTTTGATTTTGATCGTATAGGGTCTCCGCCGGGATCAAGGAGAAAATAGTCGTGAAAGGGAAATTAGGTCAACATTTATAGGATGTTCTATGGGGCAAGGTAGGCATAGCGATTATCACTTTAGGATTTAAATGGGTGGGATGATCAAGACAAGTGTGGAGCTAGAAAGAGCATGGTGGAATCATGGTTTCTTTCTAAATCGGAGAAATTTATAGATCGTGAATATTTACCCAAAAAAAATGTAGCATACAAATTATGGATTTTGTTCATCAAACTTGAAAACATTCACTCAATAGAAATGAAATGATGGATGAAATAAAAGAAAACATTCTATAAAAATTGAGCACAAAAGGAGAACCTGAAACTAAACACCATACCACATGGATCCCATAAAATAGCCGCAAATTTGATTAATATTCCTACTCAGAATCGATACAGAGTGTGTCTTTTCGAAATCCAAGCATCCAACCGAGTCCAACCCTTGAATCCTCTCGAAGAACTCGAGCTAAATAGACCTCAAACTACCTCCTCTCATCCTTAGGGGTCTAATCCATGAGGTGAGGATCAATTTCCACCAAATTTTGAACAAGAATCAAGACTAGGAAGACCAAACAACTTGCTCTCTAAAAAGAGGAAATTGATTCATTTGACCTCAACCTGATGACTTACATAATGTATCTACCTTAGATAAAAGTAAAAACATGAATTTTACATTCATCTTGAACATTTGCATCAGTACAATTACATTTCCCAAAGTGAAAATTCAAACTAGAGAAGATTTGCTAAAGATTGTAAAAATTTGTAATTTTCTCACAAACGCATAGCGTCCAAATAGGAACAATAACCCGTTTTGCAAGCTAAGCCTTTGAAAGTGTCTTCTGGTGTCCAAATCAGCTCCATAATAGCTTCTTGCAAAATCTCTAAGTATAGTTTCTAGATATATATCTATTTTGAAAAATGGTTTTTATTGGACCTATCAAAAATCCACTCTCAGAATGGTAAACGCCAAGAACACTGTGTCAAAAGGGGAGGTAGAAACATGATTTTAGGTGGTATTTGGCATGTTTGAGGGACCGCTCTCCTCCAATTTTTCTGAAACTTACCAGGTTTTATTTCCTCATAATTATGAACCCGTTGGTGGTGGCCATATGTCATTTAGAGGCCCCAAAGTACAAAGAACTGTGTCGTTGCACCTTTAGCAAAATCAATCAAATGTGTAGCGTCCCCACAACACCGTTTATGCATTTGTGATTCGAGGCCTTCCCAAAGGTCAAAATTAGACCCATGATAGCGCGTTGGAAATATTATCCCCTATAATTTACAAATCTACCTTTGGTTTTCTCGTTTGGACTTTATTTGCCTTATCAAGAGTTGATTTTCCCAGGACTAGTCAAAAAGTGTCGAATGAGGGTGCAAAAATGCGCAGTGCTAGTATAGGCAACCCGTGTGGAGGCCACCTTAAACTCCAAAGTTGAGCTCATGATAGCTCGTTGGAAATATCTCTCTTTAGTTATCATTTTATTCATCAAAAATTTCATTTGAACACTCAAGATACGAGAAAACTGATTTTCCCAAGGTCACTCCAAAAGGGCAAAGCAACTTTCCGTGGTATTGCTTTTCATATTTTCTAAATCCATGACAATTCGTGTGAAATTGAAAGGATTTTTTTCCTCCTTTACCTATTATGGACAAAAATTTCTCTCACTTTGTTCAAATTCATCTTCTTTTAGTTAGAAAAACATAGTTTGAAGAAAAATTGGCCCTATGAGTGGCAAATGACTTACTCTTGGAATGATTTCTTAAAAAATGATGGATACATGATCTTATGAGTTGAAATGGCCTAATACTTACCGATATGAACTACCTTATGCCTCCTCTTATCATATGCTCCTTCTTCATAGAAAACCCTAGCTAGGGGTGTAAGAGGAAAACAGGGTTTAGTGCTTGTGAACAATGATGACTTGGGAACCCTTGGGAAAAGACAACTCCATTTGACATTTGATGTGCTGTATCGTAATTATGAGTTGGAAGCCTTTAGGAGATCGAATACTATTACATTTGAATTGATCACAAATCATGAGTTCATTCTAGGTCACCTTCACACCTTCTACTTATTGAAAATGAGACAATGCAATGATTTGACCTAATGAAACCCTAGTGACCCTATGAGAAATGAAAGAAACTCACTCAATAAGTGACTTTGACTAAAAGTGGAATGAGAGAAGACTTGCTTTTCAAAGATGACGAAGACATGGAAGAGGGTGAGTAGGCATATACTTGTGGAAGGAAAATGGGACACTAGACAAGGACAACCACCAGTGGAACAATTTTAGTATAGCGTACCCAATGGAATGATTGAAAATTCCTAGAGGACCATAAGATGCAAATACTAACATTAACATTGGCTCGAGTTGGGGATGGTAGCCCTTGGAGGTGCCAAGAACAACAGACTCAAGTGCCTATCCATTGGGCATGGAGTCAATAGCTAAAAACCAAACTGAACATCAAAGAAACTTGACTCAATAAACTCGAATTGACTCGACTAAAACACAACTAACAACCGAAAACATAAGTCAATTGAGCTTATTTAACTAAGCCTACTCTCTAACTGATCCATTCATCACTTGATCAAGTGAAATGGAACAACCAATGCAACCATGTAAGCATTCTAGCTACTATTTTAATTCTCCGCAAGTGCTTGCTTATAAGAAAGAAGAAAGAACGCTAAAAGGAAACTCCCATGAAAATTTGTCACCGCATTGAATCTGATGAAATTGAAAAGAATGAGCCCACTGGCCGACCTCAAGAATGTTGCAAAAGGATATTCATAGGAATACATATTGATTTCCAAAAAAATTTCATCTAATACATTACTACTTCCGTTTGTACCTTGGTTTTCAAATTCTCATAACATCTCAGGTTTTCTTCTTTGATGACTCAGCAATTTGACAAAAAAGGATCTTGAAACTCGTGAATGACTAATTTTTCTTGATGATAAAAAACAAACAAAAATATTCTTCATTACTCTCCGATATGACTACAAACTTTGCATGACCTTGTAATGAAACACCGCCGAACATGACAATGAATTCTACCGTTGGATTAAGTTTATATGAAGTCTCTTTTCGTGGCTCATATTTAGCTAATGGAGAAGGACTTTAATCGCGTATATCATCCAACACATCGCCTATAGGGTCATGAAAAACTTGAAAATACTACCGCAACCTATTTTCCATTGGTTCTAATGAGACTGCATGACTTTCTGCTGTGTTTCTATCCTTTCTAGAGATATTATGAAAAATTTTTAAAAAAATGAAATGCTTCAAAACATAATGGTACATAATCATCTTGCATCATTTGATCATATCTTTCAACTTCCAAGCCTTCATCTACAATCCGACATTCAATGGCATTCGGTGGCTGCAAATCTAGAGCTAAGGAGGATTCTATGTCACAAATGATTTTCTCAACCAATTCAGAGAATGTTCATCATTTATAGTGTTGACCACTCGCTTATCTCGCTTGCTTATAGTTTTCTCTCTATTTTTTCAAATGAGGAGAAACACAAAGGTAAGGAGCTTCCGATCAAAAATTTGATTATCCTCTTGATTGTCAAGATCAAAACACAACAGTGTTGATTCCCGATCTCATGAAAGTTATCTCCGATGAACCGAAATTAAGTAAAACAAAGTGGCAAAGGTCCTTCACTTACTTCCAAATTTTCTAGACTTTCCCTCATCACCGCCATAGCCGATCGTTTTAGCCGTCGGAACCGAACTTCCTCCCCACAAACCAACTCGTTGATTGCTCGCGTCGGCTTTTCCGTCTCTCTTTTGGAATCCTTGGGGAAGTAGTTTCCATCCCATTGACTTCCTTGCTGAATGCCAAGTTGTTGCTGCCGTATAGGCCCTGGAGATGACCACTAAGGGCATTTAGTTGGAACTCTCCGGAATCTTATCATAATCTTTTCTTTTGCATGCTTGTTCCATTCCAAAGATGCTCCAGACCTTTAAGATCAATACTTTCCCGCCTCTACCCATATGCCGAGGGAGATTGCTTTCTGTGGAAGAAGCGATGAAAGCAAGAGAATGACTTGGTATACCAACATCCATACCATTTGCTTTCCAACCGGATCTTTGGGCGACTCCGAGGAGGTATGGGTGACAATTTCCGGGAAGGGGGAATGGAGGACTACAATCAAGGTGGAGAGGGTGGGGTAGAAGAGTGCTTTTATGATAGGCTCGAGTTCGGGGGTTCGGTCATATTAATTCTCAGATGTCAAAGCTATTATCAGGAGGGGCAGAGGCTCCAGGTTGCATGGGTTTTTTCCCATTGGAGGTCTTTTTGTTAGCTCGTCTTCGATTGGCAACTTTAGTGAATCCTTCCCATCCGAGGGATTCGAGGGGCCGCCGAAGGGGTAGGGTGAGAGTTCATAATAGCCCCCGAACAAAGTCCTATATGCGTGGCATTTGCGACAACGAAAAGGAACATGTTCAAAATCTAAGGGTTGTACCCATTCAAAGTCATCATGGTAGGACTGCTCGAGTCCGAAGAGGTTTTTCCGCCTGCATGCGTACGCAAATATGAGCGTATGAGGTGTATCTACGCATTCTTGTTTCTTCTCGCTATTTTGACAAATTCCCCAAGGCCCTTGCTCATGTCTTTCAAATCTAATCTTCATCCCAATATTCTAGAGGGAGTGAATATAACCCGATCCATACCTAGGCCTGGCCTAGGTCCTCCTTGTTCGGGTTGAATCTTTCAATCCAATCCTCAAATACAAGCTCGCGGAGTTGAAGAAGTAAGGACCTTCGTCCATTACTCGTTCCCGTCTCTAAGCATATGAAGGTTGCGGAAGAACCCTTTGGGCCTAGTCAGTAGGTGCAACGTGCCCCTTGGGTTTCCACTACGATCCATCCTCGTAGGGCCTTTTCGCTGGCCGGGTCAACAAACTTTCCAATGAGGGCATGGTCCCCATATATTGGATTCTCTCCATTAATCCTATGGCTAGGAAGCTCCACCTTGGGTCTTTCCACTAGCAATAGGTTTGCAAGTCGAGGAAGTGTACCTTGGGGATGCCCTCGTGACCAAGCACAACCTCCCGCTATCATCGTTTACGTAAGGCATCGCAGACATTTGTTGTATCCCATCGAGGAGATGTCATATTGACCGTGATCTTCGAGCAGGGGCGCCGTGGCCCGTCGAACCGCGAGGTGCTGACAAAAGTTCGAAGTGGGGGGAGCACGACGGCGGCCTCCCCGAGGGGCATCCATGAATGAGACTGGCGCCCAGCCGGCTCCTCGCGTAAGGCCTCGCGAGAGGTAGCAAGAGGCCGAGCGAAGCTAGTCGGCGCCGTTGAATAGGTCGAAGGTAACCCTAGGCCGCGAGCCGCGCGCGAGCGAGGTATCATTACTTAAGGAATGTCTTTTTCTTCTCCCCCATACATGCAAAGTCGACTAAATACCACAAGCCAACCCCTAGTGGATCATGAAGCTCACTTCATGGAATTTAAGAGGGCTTAATGGCCCTAGCAAGGTCCGAGATGATTACAACATGATAAAGAAGGAGCAACCCCAAATCTTCTTTCTCAGAAACAAAATGCAATAGCTCTACTTTGGTCGTATCCTAAAAAGCTTGGCTGTGTAGTCGCCGCAGGGCCGCGATGCATCCGGCGCTTCGTAGAGGTCTTACCATAGCTTGGAACGAGTGCACTATCACACTCTCTGGAGTTTCTTATGCTTCCCACCACATCATTCAAGCCACTTTCCACATTATTGGTACCAATATACATGGGCATTTAACTAATGTCTACTTCATAGGAGGTGCAACAAACAGCTCTACTCGACACAATTGAACTTCTCATTCTTACCGCAGTCCATCCACTTTGGATCACAGGAGGCGATTTCAACATGATCACCAAATCGGAGGAGAAGCAAGGAGGTCGAACCCGGCTGGATCAAAGAAAATCGCCATTTCAACGATTTCATTCACAACAACCTTCCGCTATCGATCTACCGTTCGTGAGTGGTAGCGCACACCGGGAGCAATCGAAGGGGATGGCACAACAAATCGCATCCAAACTCGACAGGCAAGTTCTTGATTTCGGATAATGCGATCCATCTCGGAGGTGACCCTCACGGCCTCCATCCTTCCCTTATCAAGGTCGGATCACCGGCTGATCTCTCCAAATGGCTCGCAGCCCTCGGTAATGCTTCTAGGCGCCTGCCTGTGCTCGAAGGATTCTCGGCTTTCTCATCCCGCATTCAAAGACCCTATCAATTCCACCGACAAACTCCCTTTGTCGTAGGATCAAATATGTTTAGATTCCGCTATAAACTCAAATTCTCGAAAGTCCAAATCAAAAAATGGAATCATGAGACCCCTGTGAACATATTTTGTGCTCAAGAAGATTCACAAGGAAATGAAAGAACTCAAAGAAAAGATCATCGATGAGGGTCACATGCCAGAGACCTTGGAAAAAGAAAAAGTTTTTGCACAGTCAACTAGAGTGGAACGTAGGGCCCAAGAGGAAATTCTATGGAAGCAAAAGTATCGCATCGATGGCTAAAGGAAGGTGAACGGAACACTAAGTTATTTCTACGTAACCATACCCGCAGAAGAATGCACAAGACCATCTCTTTCATTCGTAATCGCGAAGGAGAGCGCTTTGGAAAATCATGTAGAAATTGAACAGAGTTCATCAACCACTTCAAGGAGGTACACCAGAACCCTCTTCCACGTACACAAGAATCGAGGAAGATCACTCAACATGTTCCAAAGCTCATAACAGAGGAACACAATCAAATCCTTCTCCGACCGTCCTCGCTTCGGGGAGGTCGACCAAGCAATGCACTGGGGCCTAAAGGAGGGCAAAGCTCGGCCCCGAGGGATTTACCACGACTTTCTTCCACCTCTTTTGGGATCTCATCAAAGAGGAGGTATGTAAGGGTGGTTGAGGAATCCCGCACATTGCACTAGCTTCTCGCTGTACTCTAAATTCTACCTTTTCATTTCTCTAATACCTAAAGAAGCGAACATCGTAAATCCTGGACAAATTTAGACCCACAGCTCTTTGCAATGTCATTTACAAAGTGATATCCAAGGTCATCGCAAAATGCATTGAAGCCGGCCTCGCCTATTCTCATTTCTCAGAACAATCCGGATATGTAGAAGGTCGGCGATTTTGATGGCATCATCTCTCACTCACGAAGTCATTCACTCCTCAAGCACCTCCAAGCAGCAGTGTATGCTCCTAAAGATCGACCTCTGTATGCCTTTGATAAGTTGAGTTGGCTCTATATAGATAAAATGCTTTTTAGCCTTTGGTTTCTCACTCATGTGGATCGATGGATTGCAAGCTTAATATCCTCTTTCATTCTTCTCGATTCTTATTAATGGTCTCCTCCCAACCTTTAAACCTTCCAGAGGCATTCGTCAAGGAGATCCGCTCTCCCCTTCCTCTTTGTCCTCATGGCCGAGGTTGGGTCGCCTCAAACATGCACTCTCTTCCCAGCCGTCTCAAAGGCCTCTCGTCCACAACTCCCCCGCTATCACCCATCAGCAATTTGTAGACGATAACATGTCGTTTGGGTATCCCTCTCGTTCAAGAAGCCAAGGTCTTCAAGTCCATTCTCGTCTCGACTTCTCCGAGGCTCCCAAGCTTAAGTATAAATAATGCCAAATCACAACTCTTTTTCTTCCACACCCCATCCGTCACCGTAATGCCATTGCTCGCATCCCAGGCTTCTCCATTGCTTCTCTTCCTTCTCTAAGTACCGCCCCCCCTCATCGACTCGCTATCAAGCACACGTCATGGCGTTTGCTCCCCCGAGAAAAGTTGGATTCTCGTCTCGACCTCTCGGACTCACAGAACTTTGAACATTGCCGCAGAATCGTGCTCATCAAAGTGTTGCCCAAGCGATGCCTTCTCTACCGTTTTCCATTCTTGCCGCGCCCAAATGGGTCTTGAAAAAGATCGAGCTCTCCAACGAATTTTTATGGGGTTCAACAGAACTCACCGTAAATGGGCACTTGCTAAGTGGTCGACTTCGTCCGTCACCCAAAGGAACATGGAGGCACCTGGACATGACCCCCGCATTGCAATGAAACTAAGGGTGCAACCATGGTGGCTTTGCCTCCTCCCACAACAAACCTTGGGCTTCACTGACTCCACATGCTAACA
Organism: Pinus albicaulis; assembly: GCA_034641835.2. Taxonomy (NCBI): domain Eukaryota; kingdom Viridiplantae; phylum Streptophyta; class Pinopsida; order Pinales; family Pinaceae; genus Pinus; species Pinus albicaulis. The sequence continues at coordinate 1,067,349,785 of CM076583.1, forward strand.
ATAGGTCTGTTGTAGAGCTCATTAGATCTACCCCATGGAAAAAGGTTCTAATTTGGAATGTCGCCCGACAAAGACTATCACCTTATACAAAAACATAGCTTTTGGGAAATACTTGAATGGCCGCTCGGCAAGATTCTAGATTTGACACTTGGCAACAACTTCCCAAACTCATAAGTACTTTCAATCAGCCTCCTAGCCAACCATGATTGGGAAGAGCAACAACATGAAACAAGACAACACCAATGGACGCAGGAGATAGAGCTGTGGCATAGGCAATGGAAACAAGACAGAGAGAGTGATCGGGGAAATGATGACAACCAAAGTCAAGGAGGCCTTGGAAAGGGAGCTCCGTAAAAGGCGCATAAGATTCTCCGAAGGCACTGATATTTTAAGATGGGGTACACCCACTGTGCACTTTCTCCACCAAAGAAGCTTACAAAATAATTGGCAATAACCAACGACTCTTGATCCATTTGGAGCAAAATTTGGGCGAAAGGAATTTGGCCCAAAGTCTCCTTCTTCCTATGGCTCTTGGGTCACCTAAGATCCTTACATGGACAACTCCACGAAGCGCTCTTTTCATGGCCCCTCTAGATGTCCTTAACCGCTCGCTCTCATGAGGAATCGATTCAAACATTCTCATGTACACCGTCCTCCGGCTATCCACTTATGGGAGAAAGCCGCGCTTCCGGTGCCAAAAAAAATTACAAGAGGTTCCGAAGATATCATCGCACTACAAGACTCGGGGACCTCGCCCTCCCATATCAAAGTGAAATCCTCAACCAACTATGGAGGCTTCTCCTGTGCTTGATCCTATGGACTATTTGGAAAGAAAGGAACAGATTAAAAAACCACAATTTCCCCGATGGACATCATCCGGCACAATTTATGTCTTAATCTCCAAGAGACATTGGATCCGTACGCTTGGACACAAGGAGGGGATCACTCCCACTGCAAAGGAAAAATCCATTTGGGATAACCGGAATCGACATCTTCCTCAACGAATTCGTTGCCAGTAGTTCTTCCCGGTGACCATTCTCACAAGACCGCATGGAGTCTCCCCAATCGTAACTCCTTCAAACTCAATTTCAATGGTGCCCAAGGGCAACCCCGCATCAAATGTTTTGGAGGCATTATCAGAATCATAAGGAGAATCCTCGCTCCTTTTCTTTGGCAATATTGGTTGGGATACAAACAACTCCGCCGAACTCGAAGGTCTTTCGTGTCTCCTTCTTGCTTGGCATCATGGATTCCATCCTTTGGAAGTTGGAAGGGGATTCCCAAATCCTCATAAAGACACAACCAACTTCTCAATGGAGCACATACAAAAATCATAAAATGATACTGTCACTAGAAGCAATAGAAAATTGGCTTTATACTAATCGTGCCATCACCTTCCAACACAAAACGTGAAGGCAAAAAGTAGCTTCTGACTTCCCGCCAACATAGGAGTCACTCATGACCATGCCTACCTTCCGGCACTCGGGATATTATTCGTAATGATGCTCACAAATGAATGCTCCTCTCTTATCCAAAGAGATGCCGACTTCCTGACAAGTGTGTTTCCAAGGTTAGTTAATGGATGGGGATTTGAGGGGCGCACATGCCGACACCTACCTCGTGGTACGCAGTTAAATGGACAACCGGCTCCACAACATGTCTCATTTACACCTCTCACCCAAAGCTATGAGCTCGCAACCCAATGCACTCGCGCGCCTTCAAACAAAGTCGAACCCTCGCCTCCGCATGCTCCTCGGTGAGATTTTCACCCGGGGACAGCGCCGAGAAGATGGGATTTGCTTCTGGTTTTGAAGACCAACTCAGCGCATGTTCATCCGGTCTCGCGGCGTATGGATTTCTACAAGCAACAGGTTAAATTGGCTCCGCTCGGCATTCCGGCGCTCAAGCTACGTCGTTGGTTTCCGTCCGCACAGACGGAGAACGACCAACGGTCTCGGGTGCGCTCCACGCAAAGGAGGTCTCTTTCCCCGGGCATCTTCTTCACTGCCCCCCACGTCCTCGTTCGAGTTCGGGCCTCGGGCCGGTTGGCACTTTGGTTAAAGTTTTCTAGTTCCCGCTCCCCTCACACCATGCCGAGACTTCGACATCGTATGCGGAGTAGGAGGTACAGCCCTGAGTCATCCCACTCGCTTGCCTTCAGCTCCTTCCCCGACACTTCCTCCTTCGATGATGGCCTGGCCCATTACCCCGTAACCTCAGCCGGGCAGGGGGCGCCCTCTCGGATTGGCCGCACTCGGTCCCCATTCCCATCGCTCGTCCGCCCTCTCGTTAACACAAATGTGCCTCGCTCGGCTTACTTTCCGCAGTTCCCTCAATCGCCCGAGGATTACCGCCATTCTTCTCGTGGTTTTTATAGAAGATGCCTTGCTCGAGGTTTCCAAGTGTGGCACCAGTTAGCCCTATGGACTTCCTCTCTCGCTCTCGCTCCCAGCCACATTTCAATCTAGGCGTGCGCACCCCGCGCCCCTCCGTCCCCGCCTTGCGTACTTTGTTCTCGATGAAGACATGCTCTTCGGGCCGGCCTCGGTCCCCGTCGTGCCTTAACTTGCTCCCGATATGCTTGCCACCTGAGGTCACAGGATCGTGGAGGAGAATCCGGAAGACTAATGAGTTCTCGTTGCTTGGTATTTTTCTCTTGCTGTCGCCCAACTTCTTGGGTTTTTTTATGTTCTCAACAAGGTGAGTTTTCCTCGCCCTTGTCTTTTCGTGGTCAAAGAATCTTTTGGAGAAATCTTATTCGCACCCCCGCGTGGGTCTCGGCGTCCTCTTCTCTCGTTTTTTCCGAATCTTCTCGCCTTCAAGGCGTAGCTTTTGACTTCGGTCTCGATGTAAAATTATCACTTGTTAATAGATTAGTATTACTTAGAAAAAAAAAAAAAAAAACTCGTTGATTGCTCACAAGATTAGCTTATGTTTGGAGAACATAATCATCATCATACCGATCAAACTTTGAAAATCACCAATATAAGTAATGTCACCAATCATACACATTAGATTATTAGATTTTTTCTCCTCGATTGATCTACAAATCCATTTTCCGATCTATGGTGGCTAGGATTAGCAGGAAAATTTTTAGGGCTTGCAATCTCTCTTTCGTTTTCCGGGATACAAGTGGGTCATGATAATTGTGAACGGAAAATACATCTCTCATGGTGATCCTTTGCATAATTTCCTCTATTGTACTTACCAAAATGTCGAGTTGCACCCTATAAATATGTCATGTGCTCTACAATGTTCTTCTTCTCTTCCTTCACTTTGCCCTTGATCACCGCATTAGCTCTCATATCTACCGCATTGTTTCATCTCTTCAAGTGTTGCAAGGTTCCTTTCTCTCACTTAAAAAACTCCAGTATTTCCGCATCAAAGGCATCTAGGTAATGTAAGAGAGCTAAGCTGTGAGGAGGTATTATATCACTAGGTATCGAATAATGTAATTTGATTGAATTTAAGAAAACCGTTGTATCGGTTTCCTATTTCTTTTCAATCGACATACTCTTCTTAGAATTAGGAAAGGGCTTGTTTTGACTCACTCAACCTGGTCGAGGAAAACTTTGACGAACCGCGGGAAATTTGAGATGTTCGCGGAAAGGAAATTCTTGAACCAACTCTTAACTTTTCCTTGCAAAGAAAGAGAAAATAGCCTAATACCGACATCCTCTTTGTCAACTTCAAAAAGGTCTAGGAAAGTCTCAAAATTTCCGCATATGTCTCTCAATAATGGATATATTCACCATCAAACCTTGGCAAATATAGGTAATTATTTTCTGTGGAAATCATGGAATATAGGAGTGTATAAGGAGAGGTTTACATCTATCCGGACTATAGTATGTGAGCATGTACGTAAGCTATAGGATTAGTCTTTGGTCTCTTTAGGCTCATCAATTCGAATATGGTCATCATATGATTCGTAAAAAGGATGTGGACCAAGATCAAAGGAAAACTCCGTATTTACACTTTTCGAATAGGTAGAATCAAGATTTTGATCATCTTTATCATACAACAATAAACTCTAAAAACCTTTCGTGATAGTTTCAAGAAAAGAAAAGAATTAATTTACAAGAAAGCAACATTATATCTTGAATACAATTTACCCTTGAATACCCTCGACCTTTGTGTAAGATCCTTCCATTTTCCTACCGGCATGTCGATCCTCCAGTTGAATCATTACATCAAGTTAGAGTCACTAGGTGAAGAAAGTTCACGCCGAGATGGCACCATTGTTGTCCACCATCAACAAATAGATCTAAAATTTTTTGTTCTTTCCAGGGAATATATGATCTTTCGTTCCCGCATGGTCGCCAAAATGTTATCACCGTATTGAACCTCGTGTCGAAGAAGGTGATTCCGAGGTAATCACAAACCACACTTAGCCAAGTAGCTAGCCCTATCAGGGCAAGGAGAGGGCTCTCTCCGTAACGATCACATCCAAGATGACTAATTAAATAAGATATTAGGCTAGGTATAGTAGCTCGGTGGTTTTTATTTTGATTGTATAGGGTTCACGCGGGATCATAAGGAGAAAATAGTCGTGGTAAGGGAAATTAGGTCAAAATTTGGCAGTGTTCTATGGCGCAAGGTAGGCATAGTGATTTAGCACTTTAGGATTTCAATGGGGATGACTGCACAAGTGAGGAGCTAGAAAGAGCATTGCGAACTGGTTTCTTTCCTTCAAACCAAAGAAATTTCAGACATACTTTGAATATTTACCCAAAAAATGTAGCATACAAATTATGGATTTTTTTCATCAAAATTAAAACATTCACTCAATAAAAATGAAATGATGGATGAAATAAAAAAAAATTCTAAAAAATTGAGCACAAAAGGAGAAACTAGAAACTAAACACCACCACATGGATCCCGTAAAAATTACTCGCAAATTTGATTAATATTCATTGTAACTGACACAAAGTGTGTCTCTTCAAACCCAAGCATCCAACCGAGTCCAACCCTTGAATCCTATGAAGAACTCGAGATAAATAGAACCCTAAAACCATCCCTCTCATCCTCGTGGGTCGAATCCATGAGGTGAGGATCAATTTCCACCAAATGTCGAACACAAATCTAAAGACTAGGAAGACCAAAGAACTTGCCTCTAAAAGAGAGGAAACCCATCTATTTGACCTCAAATGATGACTTACCTAACAAATCTACCTTTAGATAAAAGTAAAAACATGACTTTTACATTCATCTTTAACATTTACATCGCAAATTACATTTCCAAAGTGAAAAGTCAAATCGGAGAAGATTTGTTGAAGATTGTAAAAATTTGCAATTTTCTCGGCAAATGCGGAGCGTCCAAGAAGGAAAATAGCCTTTTTACAAGATAGTTTTAGGTGCCTTTCACTTGTCCAAATCGGCTCCATGATATCTCATTGAAATATCTTTGAGTCTAGCTTCTGTGACTATCTTAATTTTTCAAAATGGTTTTGATTTGGCCTATCAAAAATCAAATCTCCCAGGAATGGTAAACGCGCAACCGACTAGGTCAAAAAGGAGGCAAGTAAAACATGATTTTTAGGTGGTTTTTTGCATGTTTGAGGGACTAGTTCTCCAAAATTTCTAAAACTTGCTAGATTTATGTCCTCATCATTATGAACTTGTCAAGTTATGGCCATTTTTCATTTAGAGGCTCCAAAAAAGAGTGCGTGTCCAGGTCGTTGTGCCTTAGTGAAATCACCAAACGCGCAACGTCCCTCGCAAATGCGTAGCATCCCCGCAAGATCGTTTTGCGTACTTGTTTTCGCATGATGAAGACATGGAAAAGGGCCGGCAGTACATACTTGTGAAGGAAAAATGGGACACTTGACAAGGACAACCACCAAATGGAACAATTTTATATCATGACCTAATGAAATGATTGAAAATTCTTTAGAGTGGGACACCTAAGATGCACATGAAAAATGTGTTTTGATTCCTTCGTATGCAAATACCGACACTAACATTTGGAATAGATAATAAACATAAAATAAAATAGAAACTCAGTGTGTTGCTCATCACTAGTATAATGTGCAATGGTGGTCAATAATAAGAAAGGCACCTAACCTCCTCTAGACCAAAAGAAACAATCCGTAGTTGTCCACTCGTACACCCTCGGTAACCGTTGGAGAAATTATGTCATCCCTAGCTGTATCTCTAGCTAGTACACTAACCGACTCCCCGCAAGATAAATGAAGGGGACATCGTGGAATCGGGGGCAACTTCTCCCTCCCCTGGGGATAGGCTAGTGATAAAATACATGTACTCCTTAGTGGTTTGGTACCATTGGTCGGACTCCATATGAGTTCGCTTCGTTAATCCCACCCATATATAAATTGTACTAATGCCGTTGTGCTCCTTCGTGCTGTAGCCTCGCATAGAATCATGAGGCCTACCTCCTTAAGAGAAACTAGGTGGTGGCATAATAGGGTGAGGGTACAAAAGTATCTCCCTCTCCCTCGCCTCCCACAATTGCATCATGTTATATTTTTCATCCCTTCGTCTTGCTGTTTCTGCCTCTCCTCTCTCTCGTTAACGTCGCTCGAATGATTCACATACTAAATACATAAGCTCTCCTCATACATAAAACATAATTTTTTTTTATTAAATGAAAAATTTATTTACAAATATATAAATATAAATTTTATTGAAAAACAAAAAAGAAACATTCGTTGCACCACAAAAAATTACCACACACCGCCAACGGTGCGTACATCTATATCATGCATCGTCCACGGTTTGAATAAAAAACACTCATGTATCGTGACACCAAAAATATTTATTAAATAAATATTATAGGTGGTTCGTTGACAAACCATATCCACCCTAGGGCTTTTGTTATAGCTCAACGAACCGCCCCGTTTGCAATATTTTACCACTAGCAACAGGGTACCCAAACAAAAATGCCCCAATGTGGTAGGTTTGACCAACACACCGAGAATTAGGTGTGTTCCCCGTAATATAGAAGCATTGGGCCATTATGTTTATTTTTAAATAATGTCAGGTGAGTTCGCAAGCTAACGCATCACCGAATATAAAATAAATTGTTATTTTTAAAATATTATATATTTTCAAAGGCGACCTGTAACCAACACGCACCACACAATTTTATTGTTATTGTGGTGCACTTTTAAAGCAAGACACCGGTCATTACATTAACATCCCGGTGTGGTTTCCTTTATCATCATTCGTGGTGCGACTTGTAAATTTGCTGTGAGCACCGGGAATGCAGTGAGATGAACTACTAAACACACCGTGGAAGATTTTTTTTTTTTTTCAAAAAAACCAATGAATTCTAAGTCATTCTCAAAATTAATCCGTAAAAGATTAAGTTGGTAGAGAAAATATACATTACTTCCACATTTTCATGTTGAGGAGGCATGTTTCAACAGAGTAATAAAAACCAAATTTTCCCACCGTTTTCTTTAGAAGAAAATTCCATGTCCAATAATCGAGCAATGGACGAAAGAAATGTGGGCAATGGGAACACCGATGGTAGGGCGCCTCGCAGAAGAAAAGGTCATACCCGCTGCTTGATATCTCTGGCTGTGACCATAAATTTTTAAATGAATTCTTACGTTCGGTAATTTTTTTTTTAAATTAACCCTTTTTCGGTGCACTCTAGTATCATACGCACCAGTAGCTTGTATCATTGGTGCACCACATTTCTCTTTAAATTAAAAAACATATGGGTCAATGCATTAGGAAACACCGATCGCATCGGGGCTTGTGGTTTGAGTATAACACCGAACTTGGTGGAAATAATGTTTTTAACTTCACCCTTCTTACGGTGCACCGGATTACCGAGACACACCGTGCCGCCACGAGTGCACCGTGCTTGCTTTGAATAAAACCCTATGTCGGTGCATCATTGTACCTAAACCGTACTAGGCCGTCGTCGTTATTGTATAGCACCAAAATGGTGAAAATATTTTTAAATAAAACCCCGTGCGGTTCTCTCAATTAATGAAACGCATCGGGCTAGCATCATATGTATGAAGTGCATCGTTGTTTTCGTAGTAGTTAAAAATAACTCGCAACATTTATTTAGCTCTACTATGCACCGGTGTTTCACATATATATTAAGCGCACCAAAGGTACGTTATGATTATAAACACACCGCAAAAAAACATCTCCGCAAAACATCCACCCACCAACCTCCTCTAGTAACATCCGCTACAAACGGATATCTCAAGTTATTTATAAGGGCTTCCTCAAAAACATGCGCTAGAAGGTCTTTTTCCCTCGTAGTGTTGACAAATTTTGAGCTCTAATGATTGAGAAAATATAGGAATGTGTTCCCTCGTCATTTAATGGAAATTCTGTTGGGAACCAAATCCACTATTTGAGGGAATTTTGGAGGGGAAAATTTCCTCCTCTCTCAAGGAGAATGCTTCCCCATAAATTTGTATGAGTTCCAATTCATATTTTCCTCTAGGGGCATATATTTCTTAGTCTTCTTGTGGATAAAATTCTGTTATTTAGTAGCTCCACTTTCGGTTCTAGCAGTAGATGTAATTGGATTGATTCAAATAATGAAGTTTGGTGCCATTTAGCCTCTAAAGCTTGGCTTCCTCCATATGAATATGATTTTCTTTGCATTGGCCATCCCATGAGCCAAAGATCCCTTCTTGTACAATTGTTTCCTTTCAATGTCTTTTGCACTTGCATCTCTTATTTATGCATTTATTGTTCATGCTTATTTTGTTGTAGGTTACATTAGTTAAATGATTGAAGTGAGTTTTTTATAAAGTTAATTACATAGTATAAAAAAATATTCATCCTTATAACAGCTTTGAAAATTCATCTTCATCAGGCGAGCTATTTGGATTGGGTTACTAGTTCACTTAATCAGAATTTCCGGAAGTCCCTTGTAGCAAAATAGTAGTAATTTTCTCGGAAATTTTTAGAAGGTGTTAATGAGTTTAATTTGAGTTGATTCCACTCGTTTTTGGGTCATAAAATAATTCAAGCTAATAACAAGATTTACCCCTTAACATTTTCACTTGATTAGGTTAGGCATTTGGTAGGTTAACTAGCCGACTAGTTCTTTGAATTTGTTTTAGTGTAGTAATTTTCTTCTATTTCTTAGCATGTGTTAACAAAGGGGTATCTTTGAGTGATTCCACTTGGAATGGAGTCCTAATACATCCTAATTATAAACAAAAATTTATCATCCCATATTGATTTTATTTACTTTAGCATTCATCCAGCTATCTCCTCATGTGAAAACAAGGCCTCTTGTAGCACCTCTTGTAGCACTCCCGTAGCATGTGTAAACATGACCATATTTGCTCCACAAGCTTGCTTTTTGTCTCTAGGCTTGAATCATGACCCATAGGCTTTGAATCCATGATTTATTAATACCAAATAATTACCCGACCCACATTTATTTCATTTTAAGTTCAAATATGCAATGTGAATTAGAAGATAGATTTCTACATTTGAATAACAATGAATGTTTTCTTATGAAATGTAAATGGATTATATTAATAAATCTAATTTTCCTTGAACATAGTGATAAAAAGGCTTATTCATCAATGAAAAGTATATTATATTTGATTCTTTGAATTCATACCTTAAGGTTTCATTTATAATCATTATTATTGAAAAGATCGTATTTCCTTTTTCAAAACAACATTCCACATTCTTCAATTAGAGTATTAATTTACATTCTACATGTATAATAATTTTCCATTTTTGAAATTAGGTTAGTGTTTTATTTCATGATATTCACTTCATTTCATCAGATTAATGAAAGAAGGACACATTTCATGTTTCACATATAGTGTCGACACCTCTTAAGTTTGTACAAACTCGGGTTGATAATTTAAGTTGGTAGTAGCCTTGGGAGTTGCAACATTCTTGTTGAAATACTTGAGCTCATCAAGACACACTCCACGATATCTTGATCTTAGATCAATATTTGAAAATATTTTTTTCTCCTTCAACCGATCAAATAAATCATCAATTCAAGGCAATGAATACCTATTTTTAATGGTCGGTCATTCGATCAGTTAACTAATACAAGTTGTTATGAGATGAAATTAAAATTTCTTTCTAAATTTAATTAAGGGAAAAAATAAATTATAATCCCCGCAAAGCAAGTGCAATTTTCTGGTGCCACCATAGTCTCATTGCCACTCTTATTTTGTTACTCCAAAAGATGAGATACATGTCATTTCTTAGTTGTATTGAACTTCTTACAAAGTAGGCCACATTTTCCTTCTCACCGACATCCTCGGGATCTTCCTCTTTCTTCTTGGCCATTTTACTTTAGTCTTCTCGCTAACCATCCAATCATGCTTGAATGTAGGCTTACGTTTGATCGTTCATAACAATGCTTCAAATTTCCTCGATGGCTTCCTCCAATGACCGAGGCTCATCAAACTCAATATATTCTTTCAATGATAATGAAAATCCACTCATGAACCTTTGGATATTTGCTTTCTCATCCTTGAGATAGGGCACAATTTCTCAATAGTTCTATAAATTTGGTTTTGTACTCTTCATGTGTCATGAACTTCTTGAGCCTACAAAATTCCTTGCATTTTCCATCATAATACCCTCTAAGACAGATACTTATTTCTAAAGAGTCTTTCAAATTCTTCCCAAGTTAGTTTTTATTCATTGATTCCTCTAATATGCTTGACATATTCTACCAAACATATTTTCTTTTTCCTTTGAGACTAAAGATAGCTATCTTGGCTTTCATATTCTATGAGTAATCAAGAAGTTTGAAAAATATCCTCATGCCAAGAAACCATTCTTCCGCATCCCATGATTTGGTCATCTCACCATCAAAAGTATGAGGCTTGTATTTCTTGAATTCCTCTCGGAAAATAATCCTTCTCACTCCTCTAGTAATATTGTTGATGGTGATGGTAATGATATCTCCCATAAGAATATATAAAATAAAATCCATGCATACTAGCCTTTCCTCTCCAAAGCAGCAGTACCCAAGGATCTACCACCCTTTATTGTATCATCCATGTCCATCCCGTACCTTTTTTGAGACCTTCTCTCACCTACACCATTAGTATTTTCTTCATACCGTATCCATGACTAATCCCCGCTGTTCTCCCATGCAAATCAAAGGATTTGAAGAATAACTACATTAACTTCAAATTGCTTTTCTTGAGATTTTGCAATCATTTCCTAGGATTCAATCATCCACTCATTATCTTCTTTACAACTTATGATATCTACCTTCGCAGTTCTTAATGTATCTACCATATCAGAGAGTCTTCCCTCTCCTTGTTGCTCAATTGAGTTCTCCCATCCCAATAATTTCTCTTATGGCCTATATGGGGAATCATATGAATTGTAATCCACCATTCTTCTCTTCATCTTGACCTTCCATTTTCCGAAATATGTCATTGTTAGCTAAATAAAATCAAAATTAAAAGAATTACCTCAATTTAATTCCGGTGAGGGTATTTGATATTATACATAATAATATCAAGAATACCCTTTCCCGAGTCGAAGTACATTCTTGACCCACTTTACCTCCCATCCACACACATGTCATCCAATGCATGTTTCCGGTATGATCCAACCACACACACAACCCATCCTTTGTGCCGCTTACAATAGAGACTTCCTAGTTCTACAGCGACTTTGGTGACCTTGCCCAAAATTTGTATAGCCTATAGGAAAACTACCTGCATCTCCCATAACATTATCACCATTTTGTATAAGGTTGCATGCTCCATTTCCAAGTTTTACTCTTGATCAAGCTTACATAACATACAATGGGGCCATTTATGTAAACACTTTGCAAACATAGTACCCGTAGGTCATGAATTCATATATGTTCACTAATTCATTAGTTCATCATAGTTCATCAACAAGGCTCAATACCTCATATTAGCTATAAAAACACATATTATCTCATGCATTAATATAAAATAAAAAAAGAACCCATCAAACCATGGAATATAACCATAACAAGAACACATCATATAATGAGAAATATACCACACATGTAACCTACATTTAACCGTAACGTAGTATTAATGAAAAAATAGCTATAAAATTAGACATTAAACGAGAACTTGTGCTCATAGATATTAATAAGGAATAACACACAATAACATATACATAATTAAACCAAGTCGTGACTTGCATGTACCACCCAATCATGATTGGGATTGAACCAAAATATTTCTTTTCAAATTTCAATCACCCTCATGCCATATATTCCAAGAACGCTCCGAGATCGTTACCGACCCTCTCGCTTACACTCTTCACATTTTCTTAGGGATAGGCCTTCCAAGATGACCTATATATGGGTATTCTCTCGCACCAATAAAAAAAATATTGGGTTCATGTGTTCACCATCACAACCCGTGCTTACATCATGTCGCTCCATTTTTAAACACACATCATTGTTGAACTATTGGAGTTTGACCTCTTGGATTACATATCTCGACAAGTCCACACCCCCACACATATAATTCTCCCATTTTTCCACTCGACACATTTTTTATCCGGCCACGTAAACTCGATGTTGATTCATCCTAGCTATCCCGCAAACATTACACCTTTTCCACCTTCGAGACAACAAAATTTTCGTTGAATTCCATAACGATTCCCGTCTAGAGGGTCCCACCACAATTTCTCAACTTGATAAGCCCCATTTCATATGGTATTCGTATACCATGTAGGCTAATGGATGACCTCCAAGTCATCTTGAGCTATTCCATTTATTTTTCTCCTTCCACACTAGCCCTGTCCTCATCACCGACCTTTCTTTGCATGACTCTTTAGTGGGCTCCCAAGATGTAACATCTAAGTTTACATCGTCTCAATTTTCTTCTCAACCATCGACATTCATCATTCAATATTGGCCACTCATCCTATTGGTTTTAATCTCACTGTGAGTTATGACTACATGGCTAATAAATCAAAAAATGCATAACCCTACAAGCTCAACCAAAATCATCGACAAGGTTAAGATGTTGAGGCCTTCTCTTGCTTCCTCACTTTATGGAAAGTTACAGCACTTAATTGAGGTCACAATCATCCTAAGCAAGACATGGAAAGTGTATTCTATCCAAGCTGCGTAAAGATAATTTAAATGAGATCGTTAACTTCATCCACATTCATAATTTGTTATCTTAATTTATGGTTCATTCCTCCATTCCATCTCAATTGACTTTGTTAAAATTGGTCTCTTATTTCTTGGTGTGCATTAGTACTTGTTCACACATGAGGGTGTTTTATCCATCTATGAATATGATCCCTTTTCTCATTAAGAGGATTTTATTGGTCAAAGGAAATATTCATGGGCATCCTTACCCATTTATTCATCTACTACAAGTTAAGAGAAAATTAATATTCCAATTAGTTGCATGCTAATTTAGGAATATTGCTACTCTTCCCTTCCCAAATGTTGCTTGTCCTCAAGCAACTACAAGGATAGAACTGAAGAGCCTCCTCTCCTCCTCCTATAGCATCCTCATGGTAAATTCCTCCAAGGAACATGATGTTGTCTCATCAATACATCTCCTAGTTGCCCCTCCTAAATGTGCAATTTAGCTTTTGGTGACCATCCCAAATAGCTATCATCATGTAGAAGTAAAACACCCATGGAGGAAAATGGGCTATTTAGAGGCTTTCTTGAGGCATGAGATCTAATATATATTGGGATCTATCATCCCCATGTGAATCTCCCATCCCTGCTATCATCCATACAAAATGAGCCAGCATCCCAAAATGGTAACCACAAAAATCTTCCTCCACCTTCGGCCTCGCAATTAGGTGGGCTTCATAACTAAACATGGTAGACAAAATATACTACCCCACGATGCCTCTCTAACCACTTATGATAAATGTAGAGTAGTCGCCGATTTTGGTTACAACAATGTTTCCCTTCAAGAGGGCAAGAAGAAGACCTGATCTTCAAAGATCCCCTCTCTAGTGTCATGAATCATGTCGTCTCAAACCATCCCATAAAAAATGAATGAAACATCATCACCATATGGCATCCAAATCAGAAAATGTAGAAGGTTGTGTGAAAGTTTGGATGATACCAATGGTTTCTCAAGTGGATACAAAGCAGTGCCTTTTCCAACTATTGTTTTAGAACATCATGTGGCAAGTTGTCCTTCAACAAAAAGTTACTAGCTGTGCATGTTTTCTCATCTACTAGAGGTAGTAAATGACATTATATATCAGCTGAACATAATAATAATAATACCACACTTTCCCAAAGACATGTGTAGAGAAGGGTTATTCCATCATAAGTGTTGGTCCTGTAATGACCATGAAACCCAAAATAATCTTGCCCTCTCTCGAGCAATGCAATCGTAGTATATAGATGGTGAGATAATGCAAATACTCAATGAAATGATCAACAAGTACAGAAATATATTTCTTACTATGCATAGTGAGTAGGATGAAAGTGAGGTCCATGGATGGGTCCTCCCATGAGAATCTCCTCATAAAAGTATGCAAAGTGAAGGGATGCATACTCCCCTTGGAACACTCCATCAATATAAACATACTCCCAAGTGATAGTGATTTTGGCCTTAGCAGTAAGGCCTCTTTCTCACCCATGACTTCCTTATTTGACATGCCATATGCCAAAGTCATCCACCACCATGTCGCTGTGTGGCACCTCTCGTGGGCACTATGCTCCAATGTGGAAGAGTAGCCTCTTTGCACTTTGATTGTGTCATTACTTTTCTCCAAATATTATGATAAGTATGGGGAAAAAATCTGGCCATACTCTCCCAAGTGATAGCCACAACAACAATAACTATTTTTGTCCCCCACACCTCCATCATACAATTCATGAGGAAGATATGTTGATCGACATGAAGAATATCATATCAACACAATGCACCCAAATTTCTTGTTGCCATATGATGCAAGTTTCCTCCCAAGTTTCCTCCACCATCATACCCTTTGAAGAAGGATATGTCACATGATGGCAAAACTCTTTCAAGAGTGGCCTATGTAGCCATGACTCCTCGCCCGTGTCATAGATATGCAAGTGGCTCACCAACCTCTTGCTCACCATCCACACCCATTCATCCACATGTGGGTGTCTCCTACCATGCTCCATCTTGTTACCTCCAATGAAGAATACTATCTTCCCAAATCATATTTACCTTTGCATTTCATGGGATGTTGAAATGAAACCTCTTGGAGATCTCTCAGGAGAATACCCCACACCAATGACCAGGTTGAACCCATAAGGATCCAAGCATGGCCGAAGGAAAACCTCCTCATAGGCCCTCGTACAATGCTCATCCCAATAAATCCACCACAATGATGAAAGACAAAGTGTCTCTCATTCATCATCTGCCTATCCAATGTCACATATGTAATGGTCATTAGAATGCTCTAATAATAGTCAGTCTCCCCCAACTCCTCACCGTTGCTCAATGACAAAGGTTGTCGATCTTCTTGATGGTGTATTTGTTGTCTCATGCTCAAGCTCAATGCCGAACATAAAGTTCCTCGCATTGAATTGTTTAGGGAAAATCCCATCCTATCCCCGCACAAGTCCACACCCAACCCCTAGTGTTGTGTGCATCTCAATAATGACACATTAGGATAATTTTTTATCCCGTCATTGAACAAACTCAAGGCTACACAACGCAATGTAAGTCCTGCTCCAAATCAGCAATATTTTTTGACCCTTGGTCATGTAAAGGCTTATTTCCCTTGGCCAACCCCATAAAATTTTCTAAAATAATGAAAGTGGAAATTCATGCATACCAGAAGTTTGGAACATCCCGTATGACTACAAGGGTTCCTCCTCTGTTGTTGGCTCTAACTACCGAGGATGATGGCTTCTCCTCCATAGTTGTGTCAAGACTGCACAAACTCCTCAAGTGGTGGTGAAGGCTCCTCCCCCTTCTCGATTTCTTCTTGTCAAATATTTTGATCACCCTTTGAGTGAAATCGCAAAACAAGTCACTTTAAATGACCTGAAATGATCGAACCACCCATTGTTTGCTTTACCTCAAGGTGCAAGACCGCAACTAACGGCCTCTCTTTCTACCTCTCGGGAAGTACAGCAATGCATATAGCTTCATCACCCAAGCCCATACTATACATGTGGATGATACATCAAAAGTAGACAATGGGAATTATTGCCTCTCATTCTCCTATTGGCCGCAAGGCCTCCTTTCTTCTTTAAGTCAGAATATTCCCAAATGGGGAATGCAACAATAATGGAACATAAAAACTAGAAATAGCAATGATAAATCAACTCATAAAATGTGAGAAGAACAGATATCCATCATATTAATGTTATAGCAGTAAATGTATACAAGATCTTGAGGAAATAGTCACTCAAGATAGGCAAAATCAAATTTCAAGAGAACATGTACATAAAATATAAGACTGTTACACAACAAATGCCCAAGGCTATGATAGCGTAGTTTTTTATTAAGTAGGACTACTTTAAAAGTGTAAATACACAGATCTGAAAGAGTGTGGCTCAAGAAATGCCTGGAGTAAAGATCTAAGCTCCCAAACACAATTTCAAGACATTCCGTAAAGGATTTCTAAATATCCAAATAGTACAAAATGTCGCAGTGCAAATTTTCAGGGTGGAGTAGCAACATAACCCAAGGAACTAGATGGATATGGTCGAAGATGATGTACAAGATGAATAGACCTCCTATAATGGATCTTCCAAGTGAAAGGTTGATCCTAACACCGAAGATCTCACCCTTGATCGCACACTCTAACCCCTCACTACAAATACTCACCGAAATAACACAACAAGGAGAGGTAATGTGCTATACGTGGTGGAAAATATTTTGGCCAAGTGCCAAGATGTGAAATCAGCTCCGTAATCTTCCTCAATCGATCTCCCAAAGGAAATAAAGCTTCCTCCCCCGAAAACAAGCTTCTAAAGTGGTGTTATCAACCCTCCACAACAAAATTCCTCGCAACACAACCTGTGCTCTAAATAGAAACTCGCGTTGTAGCCGAAGGAGGTGGAAGCCATTCTCAAGCTCGAATGTGGAGAAATAAGTGCAAGATCCTTCAAGAGGCCTCCCAAGAAAGGAGATGGAATTCCTAAACATGAATACCTTGTGCTAAGTAGCACAACAATCTCAACTAAATAGCTAAAGAATGCACAATAATCATGCAAACCACAAAATCAATAATCCATAACATGTCTTCGCTATGGTCGTTTTCCTCATTATAAACAAGTGTGAGCCTTCTTACCTTGGGTCCCACTCATTAGGTTTCTCCACCAAGTAAATCTTCCTCCCACTATCACCGCGCTATCTCTATAGATGATCTCCACCATTCATTCGAGCATTGTCGACTTGGTCAAACTTGAACTTGTCCACATGTATTTGCCCTCGTTCACCCATGAGGGTGCAAAATCCAGCCTATTTTTATGATCCCTTTTCACATCATGAGGGATTTTATTCCTATTTTAGATATGTATGGGCCTCCATACCCATTTAGTCATCTACTTGGTGTTAAAAACAAAAATTATATTCCTATTAGCTACAAGCTAATTTAGAATATTACAATCCTCCCCTCCCAAATGTTTCTTGTCCCTGCCAACCGCAAAGGACAGAACCGAAGTGTCTCCTTTTTCTCCTCTTATAGCATCCTCATATGATAAAATCCTCCAAGGATCAAGATGTTGTCTCATCAATCCATCTCCAAGTTGCCCTCCCAAGTATGCAATCTAGCTTTTGGTGAGCATCCCAAATAGCTATCATCATGTAAAAGTAAACATCCATGGAGGAAACAATGTTTTGTCTATTGGTCTCTTTGAGGCATGGAATCCGAAATGTATGGCGAACCATCATTCCCATGGATCCTCCATCCCCAAGCTATCATCCATACAAAAAGAGTTACCTCCCCAACATGGCAACTCCCCGAAAATTTCCCTCCACCTCGTAGCTCCCGTAGAATAGGTGGGCCGCATAATCGAACATGATAGAAAATGGCCTACCCCACATAGTCCCTCTCCCCACTTATGATAAGTGTAGAGTAGTTACCGATCTTAGGCTGCAATAATGTTGCCTTCAAGTGGCAAGAAGAAGACCTGATCTCCAAAGATCTTCTCTCTCCAACATTATGAAACATGTGGGCCCAAACCATCCCATAAAAAATGAATGGCACATCATCACCATAAGGGCATCCAAATCAGAAAAATGCCGAAGGTTATGTGTAAGTTTGAATAATACCAATGGTCTCTTAAGTGGATACAATGCGCCTTTTCTAACCGGTTGTTTCGCAACAACATGGAAACTCATAGCAAAGTTACTCCCAATGATTTATGAGAGGCATAACCCAAGTTCTCCAATCAATCCCATGGCCCACCTCATAAAAAGAAAGTGTTTTACCGTAGTGGACATATCACCCCATGCTCCCCCTTGGAACATGTAATGCAAAAAAGTGTGGGAAATATCTACCCCCAAGGACACATCCAACCAATGTGTCTCTCTTCCAATCATGTTCCCAATAAAGATAAGGACAACACTAGAAAATTGAATCATGATTAGCATCATGCTAGCTTCCATGTGATAAGGGGAGAAGGAAATGGTCTCTCAAATGCAACCAGCATGCTTTTACCCTCAACCGCATTATTAAAGGACATGGTGTGGCCTCCCAACCACTTGCTTGCTGCCCCAATCTCCTCACAAGTTTGGAGAAAGTGTATGATGTATGGTGTAGTGTGAGCATGTCCTACATAAAATATCATCTCCAAGTCCTCCTTGGGAGTGGCCATCATCAATACTACCATCTCAAGTAGACAATGAAGCCTAGAAAGAATGCTCCTTATTTGAGCAATTTCCCCGCACATATATGGTTAAGGAATGCACATATTCATTATATAAATCATTATGCAACCAAACAAATATCCTTACCATATTTTTTTCCCATGCAAATGGAGGCTCTAGAAGAGTTCCCCCTCATTCTCAAAGAGAAAAGAAGTGGTTGTGTTAACTCTTTCAAAGAGTTATGTATCTCCTCCATCTCCACATAATCCATGCATCTTCTCAAACGTCGATATATTTCCTCCTCAAAAGCCTTCCCAAATGTACCCCTCCATGTTGTTGTGGTATGCCCCTGTAGAATAAGTGTGGTCAAAAGGAAATATTCATGAGTCGCTTGTAGTAACTTCTCTTTGAGCTAAAGCCTAGACAAGAAGATCCTACCATGATAGTAGATGACCCCATTTATGATCGAATATCCCTCTCATGCAATTGGTCATCCAATATCATACAAGTAAAAATATCCTTGGAATAATCTACCAATAGCCGAGATTTCCAATATGGATCTATCCTCCATAGTGACAACGCCGATGATCTATCACAAAAAGGATCCGTCATATGTATTTTCCTCCTTCTTGACATCTCCCATGCCAAAGATGGAAGTTGGAAGGCCGCTATCCTTCCCATGTTGCTCCCCGGCCACTTATGCGTAACTTCGAATGAGAGTGGGTAATGATGATGTTGGGAGAATTCTTCTCCTCTCCTGAGTCGACCCAAGACTCGCCGTTGTACCAAGCTCTCCCAAGGTCCTCATCCTCTAGAGGAAATGAGTGGTGTATCCAAATATGAAGCATCCCTCATCATCCGCCGATTTTGTGGTCTCCTCATGAGATGCCTCCATGTAATGAGACATCAACATCAAGAGTGGACTACATATAAGAAATGGACAACTTTGTACCTACCCTCACCGCGCAAATTAATCTACCCTCTTGTGCATCAAATTCTATGAAATAGATAGGGGTGTGTGCTCCTCATCATATGATGTTGGTCATCCTCCCTACCTCCTCCATTTATCTCCGCATGGTTTCCACAACATGTCAATAATGACACATGCTAATCATGGGTTGTGCCTTGATCTCCACATATGAGATCTTGCAGTTCTCAATGATACAAGAATCCCTCTTGGTGGTAGCAAGTGCTCCATCTACCTCTACATGAGGTGCTAGATATGCTCTAGATATGACAAAGGTTATTGCCCTCAACCTTCTCTCCTTAATATGAAGGGGGGACTTTTCAATAAGTGGATCCTCTTTTGAAAAATGGATCTCCATGCCCTCTTTCAAGAATATGAGACAAAGATCTGCCTCTCCAATAGTTTTCCGAAATGGATTTGAGTTTATAGGTCCTTCCAACCCATGCAAAAAAGTTTGGTTTGTTTTGGCTTGTTTAACTCATCAAAGGTGTTTCAAAATGTCCCCCATCAAACCTTTTCACAATTTCCCTTAGTGAACTTTGCATAAGAAGAAGTATTTTCATTTGTTAATGAAAAGGGAATCAAATATCCACCAAGCATAGGCCTTACCTCCAAATGTAGCGCCGCAACTTTGATGGCTTTATCTTCAAACTTGGTGTTGCTTCAATAGGTGTAGCTCCTCTATCCAAGCTCTGTTCGAAACATGTTGGTGACCCATCAAAAGCAAATAGAAAAAATCTACCCTTGTCATGTCGCTTACTCCTCTCTTCACCTTGATCTTGCAAAACTCTTGGAAGCTAATGTGATCCTTGAACATCTTAGTTTGAGATTCATATTCTTGCGTATAGTCCCTAAGAGTCTCCTCCTTAGGCATTATTTCCTCTTTTCATCTTCCTCATGGTAGATCCGCCATGGATTACGTTTGCATCATAATGTGTGGCCGCATGCTCACACTCATTATGGAAAATTATGGAGTTTTCTTCGCATTCAAACTCTCTTGGAGACTTTCACACATCTCCTTTCCTTATCCTCTTAAGATCTCCATGAATTTCTACAAAGTTTGAGAAAGAAGCTTTGAAAGCTCTTCTCCTTCCTTCCCTCCAAATAATGGAGTCTTCTTTTGTCTTTTATGTTCATCTCTTCTTCTTCTTGTGCTCCCGATAACATAATGGCCGAGGATCCACAATCCGAGCCAAGATTATACTCACAAACCACCGTAATATTCCCAAATGGGGAATGCAAGAATAATGAACATAAAATCGGAAATAACAAAGATAAATCAACTTTACAAGTCAGAAGCGCATATATCCATCATATTAATGTTATAGCAAAGAATGTATACAAAATCTTGAGGAAATAGTCACTCAAGATAGGCAAAATTAGCCTCAAGAGAACATGTACATAAAATATAAGATCACCGTTGCTACATAAAAAATGCCCAAGGTTATGAAAACATAGTTTTATTAAGTAGGACCTGCCAATGAAAGTTTCAATACACAGACCGGCAAATATATGGCTCGAAGAAATTCCGGAGTAAAGATCTAAGCTCCCAAACACAATTTCAAGACACATTCTCGAAAGTATTTCCGAAATATCCAACAAGACAAATGCCGTAGCACTTCAGGGCCATGAAAGTGCTCGCAACTCAAGAACTAGATGGATATGGCTGAAGATGATGCATAAGATGAATAGACCTCATCCAATGGATTCCAAGTGAAAGGTTGATCCTAAACCAAAGATCTCACCGATCAAACATCGCAACCCCTCACCGCAAATACTCACCGAAATAATGCAACAAGGAGAGGTATCGAGGCCGTAGGTGGTGGAAAATATGTTAAGTGCCAAGATGTGAAATCAGCTCCTGCATCTTCCTCACCGATCTCCCAAAGGAAAGAAAGTCTTCCCCCTCTAAAAAACAAGCTCCTAAGTGGTGTTATCAACCCTCAACCACAACACCCCGCAACACAACCTAGCTCTAAACAAATTGCATTGTAGCCGAAGGAGGTAGCTTGGCCTCAAGCCCGAATGTGAAGAAATGAAGTGCAAGATCCTTCAAGAGACCTCTCTCAAGTAAGGAGATGGAATTCCTAAACAGAATACCTTGTGCTAAGCAAAGACAAAGAATCTCAACTAAATAGCCGAAGAATGCACAATAGTCATGCGTACCACAAAATAAATAATCCATAACATGTATTTCTATGGCTTCCTTGCCCTCTCATAAACAAGTGTGAGCCTTTCTTACCTTGGGTCCCACTTATTAGGGTTTCCTCCACCAAGGAATCTTCTCCTCCCACTATCACCTGCTACTGCCTCCATAGATGATCTCCACCATTCATTCCAAAGATTGTTGACTTGGTCAAACTTGACCTTGTCCACATGCATTTGCCCCTCATTCACAAAATGAGAGGGTGAAAAAACTGCTATTATTATGATCCCTTTTCACATCATGAGGATTTTATTCCTATTTTATATATGTATGGGTGATCGAGGTGGATATCGGTGGCCTCCCACCTATTCCATTTGGACCCATAGCATCAATTCTTTCATTTTTTCAAATTTTTAGTATAACTTACTATTTTTAGCAGCCAAGTCCCGTACAATTCCGTAGCCATTTTTTGGGACTTAATGATCTGTGGATATTGGTGGCCACCCACCGAGTCCATTTGAACCCCCATCATCGCTCTCGCTTATAAGTTTCAACACAACTTATTATTTTTAGTGCTGTGTCCCGAATTTCCGCAGCCATTTTGAGGTCCTAAACGACATTTTTTTGGGAAACCAGGAGCAACATGGGTCTATGAATCGATGTTGCACACACCAAAAGTTTTATTCCTCGTAAAATCTTTCTAACGTAGCATATCGAGCGCGTGAAACAGTAGATCTCGATGCTGTTACATCCTCGGGAAGTTGAACACAAATTACCCAAACGGGGCCCGCGCTTGGCGCTTCATCTCCTAGGTTAGGTTTGGGACGTTTCGGATTTTACTGTTTCTCAACAAATAGGCCCTCGAGCCCCATTGCATCACGCTCGTTATCGGTAGCCAACACATCTCTTCTTATAGATGTTGCCGCACTTAGCTCATCTATTTCCATTATGTCTATAATAGGCCTTCGAGCCTCCATGTAACACGCTCGCAGGCTTTGATGTCACATCTCTTCTCTGATATGCTACCAAAGACCTAGCTTGTTTCTACTATGTTTATGCTTATTTCAGTCATTCTTTGATTATAATAAAATGAAGCATTATTTCCGCCGCATCTCTATGTTTATGGTTACATTCCGTATTTTGTTGCTTTCCTACACAAAATCCGAATCAAAGGTATCGAGCGGGTCCGTTTCCTTTCATTTTCATGTCCCCAATGTGGCCAGGCATAAGGAGTTCAACCTCGGCAAACTCGACGACCCCCCATGGCGGCATGAAAGAAAGACGAGGGAGCGTAGATCCTATCAAAATCTTGTTTCGTGGAGGCCCTAGAGAAATAGAGGAACGTGATGACTGACAAATTTTCCCAAATCCTTCAAATCTGGATGTCCACCGCACAAAGAATCTACATCCGTAACGTTCGCCACAGTCCGCGACATCCCAGACAAATCCAATACCAAGTTCAAAGAAAAATTCCCCCCCATGGAGGAACTTAAAGCAATGGAGACCATTGCTTCCTAAGGAGGAGGAACGATTTAGTGGAAGACGGTGGCCTCCCACCTATTCCATTTGGACCCGCGCATCAATTCTTTTAGTTTTTGCCCAACACATAGCTTACTATTTTTAGCAAGTTTTGGCCCCGCACACCTCGGAGCCATTTTTGGGGACTTAACTATCAAAGTGGATATTGGTGGCCACCCACCAAGTCTATTTGAACCCCCACCATCAATTCTTCGCTTGTAATTTTCAGCACAACTTACTATTTTTAGCGCTTTTTCGGGTCCTAAACTTCTAGAGCTGTTTTCGAGGCCCTAAACGACGTTTTTGGGAAACCGGGAGCAACATGGGTCCATGGACTAATTTTGCACACACCAAAAGTTGTAGTCCTCGTACGTATCTTTCTAACGAGCTATCGAGCACATTAAATGGAGATCCGATGCTGTGTTACATCCCTGTGAAGTTGAAACACCAATTTACCCAAACTAGGCCCACAAACTTTGGCGCTTCATCTCCTAGGGTTAGGTTTGGGACGTTTCAGATTTTACGTTGTTTCTCAACAATAAATAGGCCCTCGAACCTCATCGTAACACAGCCTGTGGCCGGTAGCCCCATTGCCACATCTTCTCGCAGATAAGTGTTGTCGTACCCTAGCCTATCTATTTCCATTATGTCTCTAATAGGCCTCGTGCTTCCATCTCTTCGCAGACACGCCACCGCACTTAGCTTTTTTCCATTATGTTTGTAATCTTATTTCACTATTCTTTGATTATAATAAAATGAAGCATTATTTCCACCGCATCTCTATGTTTATGGTTATATCTCAGATTATGTTGTATTCCTCGCATAAATCCGGATCAATGGGCCTCCATACCCATTTATTTATCTAATTGGTGTTAAAAAAAAAAATTATATTCCTATTAGTCGCAAGCTAATTTAGGAATATTACACAAGCTAAATAAACTGGGAAGAGTTAGAGTCTCCTTGGAAGTCAGAGGCTAAGATCATATTCCGTAAGGTATCCACTCGCATCTCATGTTCCAAGTGCCCTCTATCTCCATGCCTCTTGTCTTTCCCTCAAAAAGGAAAGGGAAAAGTGTAATGCTTTTGGAGCTTTCTCGCAACATTGGTTCTTTATTTTGAGAATAGGGAAGAAGGCTAACAGACCTTACTCTTCTTGAAACCTCTAGAGGTTTCATTGCATCTCTTCTTTCATCTCTGCTTAACCTCCTTGAAGAGGTTCTTCACGGATCTGAAAAGTGATGAGACCAAGCTCATTCCTTCCACCATTTTAGATCTCTTCTCCTTCTCTTCTTCTTCTTATAGCATAATGGTTGAAAACCCACAAGCTGAGCCCCAATTATGCTTTGATACCGCCGTAATATTCCCAAATGGGGAAATCGTAAATGCATGCGCAAACACATTTTTCAGAAATTTATGCTATAATAACTCATACGACTTTAGGATCCTTTGGTTTATTTCTCATTATAGAACCCAAGTCCAAAAGGAGATTAAAAACAAATCATGATAGGTGAGGTAAATAAGCTTCCCACACCTAGAATAGCTTAAAAAAAATGCAACCCCAAAACTACTACAACACATATTTATTGCATAAAGAGACAACGTGAGATAATGAGGGTTTATACTCAAATTAGAGAAAAAATAGATCTACTCATATGTTAATCAATATTTCTCAAAACTGAGATCTAGTCTCCTTTATACGAATCCAAGAGAAACCAAAGGAAGGGTTTCTTGTGAATACAACCAAATACAAATGGTGATCTACAACCCAAGGATTGAAGAGTCACCGAAAACCTAAGCACATTAAGATAGGAGGCTGAAATAAATAGTTCGTATGCATATCTACTCAATGTTCTCCTCCAAGGAAAGGCTGAACCCTTCAATCACGTGAAAACACTCTAAAAAAGAGCCACAAGATCCCTCACCGAAGTCGTCCAAATAACGCAATCTCCAAACTAAAATCACGTCGTAAGTGATGGAAATAAATTGGCCCACCGCCAAAGATCCGTAATGTGCTCAAGAACCCCTCCAAACTAATCTCCTGAAGAGAAGGAATCCTCCTCCTATGAAAAACTAGCTCGTAAAGTGGGTTTATCAACCCTCCATTGCAACACCCTAACAACACATCACAATATTCCTTCGCAAAAATGCGCCCGTAGTTGAAGACCGAAGCTTGGCCAGAATTTTGGATATGTGGAAAGATAGATCGTGACCTCCCAAGAGGCCTCTCAAGGAAAGAGATGGAATTCCCAAACATGAATACCTTGTGCTAAACAACACCAAAGAATGTTAGCCAAAATGTATTCTAAGAGAGCAAAGTCTAAATAGACATATCAAAATATAATTCATAAGCTAACCCCATATGACTCATCCTCTTCCTTATAAAAAATGTGAGCCTTCACCTTGGGTCCTACTCATTATGGTTTCCACCATCACACAATCATTATCCTTCCAAAATCGCGTTGTCCCATCATTAAAGCCACCCTCCATATAACGATGCTATTTGATTCTCGTAAAAGTTGATCTCTTCAACCCACTCCACTCTTTTTACACCTAAGGGTCTTCAATCCGGGCCTTTGTATATCGTCTAAACTAATCCACATTCATAATGGTTGGTCTTAATTGATGGTTCATTCCCTCCATTCCATCTCGCCTGACTTGGTCAAAATTGACCTTGTCTTCATGTATCAGTCTCTTGTTCACACATGAGGGTGTTTTATCCAACCTATGAATATGATCCCTTTTCTCATTAAGAGGATTATCGTCGCTAAAAGATTCATGGGCCTCCTTACCCATTTATTCATCTAACTACAAGTTAAGAGAAAAATTAATATTCCAATTAGCTACATACACTTAGGAATATTACACATTATAAGGCCACAATACCAAGGGAACATACTTTATAACTTTAAATATTACAATCGTAGGATTATGAACCAAAATTCTTACAAAAAACACTATAATGAGTATTCATGTTAGATTCCCGGATGGAATCACCAATGCAAAATCACATCATATAATAACATGCATTAAAACATCATTTCTTTTCTATTACAGAAAACCATAAGCAAGCCATGCAAAAATGTAATGTCAATTTAGCATTTCAATGAGAGAGCGTAGCAAGGAAATAATATAAACATTTATCTTACTTTAACACCGAAGATGGGTAACCAATATTGGGACTACAACTCTCCACCCAATTGTAGATAGTTGCAAGCAAGTTTTACTTGCAACTTTCACCCCCGAACAAAAGATTCCAAAGCTTGGAGGTGGGGATGCTGAGGATTTGAACCAATAAAATATGCTGAAATAGGATGCCAATAGGAGACACACTACCTTCATCCACCAAATAAACTCATTATAAATCTTAATGTTTGGGAATATTCTCGCAATTTCCAACATAAAGAGTACTCTAGCTCACTTTTAGGATAATAAATTCCACTATATGAAGGTTCACGTTGTTTAAATTATTGATGGTAAAGAAATCAAATTTCAGTGGCTCATTCGTGAGTCAAACACTAGAGCTTTAGCCAAGGAAACTCTTAGTTGTTATTTGAGCCCTCACAAGCACGTAGTGAATCCTTCCAATCTAGCAAGGTGTTCTCCAAGCCACTAGCTTCCAATGATTCTTAAGCCTTATAAGCAAGCCAAACTCTCTAAACTATTTACACAACAAGATTCACTATCGAGGTTCCTCATTTGTGCTCCTTTTTCCCACAATTTAATTCTAGTGCTAGATACCAATTTTATCTCTTTCTTGATTTCATGTTCTCCTACACACAATAGTTCTAAAATCATATTTATTTATAATACCTCCCCACTTATGTGTGTGTATGACCAAGAGGGAACATGTATGTTTTCCCACCAATGAATGAATATCCTGACGCTTTATTTTTTATCCAATGGATTAACTGCCTTCCTTATACCACAAGTCACATAGTAATGATCCCCCGATAGTGCAAAACTCTGGCTTATACTCTATAACGTTTTTTTCCTTTTTATTTTCTGCGCTTGATTGAAGGACACTTGGACCAAATTCTTCCATTTTAATTTGAATTCAATACAAAATCAAAACTTTTAAATTTTTTACGCTCAAATCAAGTGATTTTATTTTAAGAACAAACTACTCCTTCAAGAAACCCTCTTCGTCATGTAATGGAATATGTGTCCCTTATTATCCATTTTAAAATAATTACAATTATTTACAAAGGGGGGAAATGTTAACTAGGATATAACGCTAACAAGCTAGTCAATTTTGTTCTTGAAATAACAACCTATCCCCTTTACTTGTATCGAGGATATTCTAAAATTCATTCAAACTCAATTTCCGTCAAGATCTCAAGGATTAAGGACCTTATCCCCCAATGAGTGTGCCTAGGAGCGGGCACCCCGCCCCCTTGATATGACGCCAACTCACACGAAAGGGGGATACTTCTCCCATTATACTTGGTGCAATGAATGTGCTAATGACACTTCATTGATGGCGTAAAAATTTTTCAAAGGGTTAAATGTGATTTGAGTATTTCATGAAACATAGAGAGGTACATGATATCAGTAGGAACTATATATCATATTGGAAAATTTGGAGGAATTAATTTGTAGTCTAGATTGCACTTTGACCATTCAAACTAGGAGATCAACCAACATATCCTCGAATGAGGGTAGTGGTCATTAGCATGAATGTTTGGTGTTGAAAAGGCACTAAGAAATGGCACCTCAAAGTGGGGCTTTTGATTTAATTTTCCTGTAATTAATTTGGAAGAGAAATTGTAATTTCATCTCACGATAGCTTGTATTAGTTAACTAAGTCATAATGATTGAGTTAGCGTAAAACATTCCGAGTTGAGGGGTATAAGAGGATGCATGTATATAGTTCTCCCATGATTACAAGGGGTCCAATTATAGTTATTTGTGAGTTGCTATTATTTAACCCAAGAAATTGAGTTAAAATCAGCTTTTTAACTAGTTCTAAATGAGTGATGAGCTAGTGAAATTAGATAGCTTGAGGTTCTAAAATGCACAGCTCAAGAAAAATGTACAACCAAAATAAACTCTATAAGAACCTATAGATTCAAGATGATGATATCAACCATGGGGCATGATTCACCATTTCTTGGGGTAAAAGGTAAAAATATTAAAAAATAATAAAGTAATAAACTCGCTTTTTCAACTTGTGTTTTCAACTTATCTCCCTAAGGTTTTACTCAAATCTCGAGCTAGACATTATGGATTTAAAATTTAATTTCTCATGCAAGGAGTACCCATGTTGCATACTTTCAATGGATCCCCCCGTTTACATGAAAAATGATAAATACATGAAAAATATGATTGTAATGATGTAATCTAATAATATTTTATTATTTCCACTATTATTTTATAATTTCCTTAGGGATACGATTTTAGACCCTAATTCCCCTAATTGAGGTCAAGTTAATTAAATATGATTTAATTCACAAGTAGTGGTCAATCAATTAATTGATAATTCGCTATAAATAGTTGTTGCATGTCAACCCCACACCACTAAAGAAGAGTGAAGGTGAATCCGTGAGGATGTGGGGGATTTTGGTAAAAATTTGGCTTGGTTATCCGTACTCCTACGAGGAATGAAAGTCAAGATATATTTAAATTCTAAATATTTTTGAACCGAATGTAAAAGAAAAGAAGAAAAGAATGCTAAAATAGAATCAAAGCATCTACTTAGACACCTCCTAAACAACACCAAAACATGGTGAGCCCTATTATTGCACCAATGAATGCCACAACTCCCAAGAGGCTACCTACTCTTTGCTTGATCAACCCAAGGTTCATACAAAATTGGAGGTGACATTTCTATATAAACAACATATGCATTCCACCATGCCATCCTCTCTTCTTAGTCCTACGAAGGGGTGCTACTGCTAGCGATAATTCCACAAGGGATGAAGTCTCACACTTTCCGAATGAAACTTAAGACCAAGGCCAACTGGGACTATTATTCTATGATCAATAAGGAAACCAACAAAGCAGCAGGACATGCCTAGATAATTGCAAGAAAGGAAATCCACAATTAGGCTAAAGAAAGAAATAGAGTTAAACTAAGTGGCATTAATAAAGTAAATTGTTGAATTAAACTTGTAGAAAGGGAAACCGATCCAAGCCCACATTGTTGGGCCAAATGGCTAATTAACCTATAAATACTTCATGCTTTACTACTATGCTTTAAAAATGCATCTAATCATGAGCTAACTATGCTTGTAAATACTTTGTTTTGCAACAAAAGAATGAGGCCCCTGTGTGGCTTAGGAAGGTATTGGACTCCATGGATTCAGACGGAAGGTGTCTGAGGTTGTGTCGTGTGCAGGTGAGGTGAAATATGGTTTCTAAGTCAAGAAGTGGTCAATCGGAGTCGCCACAGGATCCGATACAGGTTTCCGTAGTGCTATAGGTTTCGCGAAAAGGAGCAGGTGACGTCCCGAAATGCCACAGAAATAGGTCGAGGGAATTTTGAGGCTTTAAATGATGAGGAAAGGGGAGGAAAGGTGGGATGATAGGTGGACCTAGGTGGATGGAAGGTGTCCAACCCCTTGGCCAAGTTTCCGAATATCTTTAAATATCGTCTTGCACCTCTAGGGTAGCCGTATTGTGTGGAAGATCTCAAAAACATGGTCGGGCGATTTTGTTGAAACTAGGTTGGTGGATGGTTGGAAACTCGAAGCTAGAGATGTCGTGAGTCCTCTCTCGCTCTACTTAAACCCACAAGAAAAATACTTGTTCATGCAATTATCATTGAAAAATCTATGATGAAAATGGTGGAAGAGATGAGTTGAATTTAACAAGAAAACCTACCTATGCATTTGAATTAGAAACCCAACTTAGCATTCACAACATGTTGATTATACATAGAAAAACCTATCTATCCTTTCCACGAAATCATAAACAGAAGTAATTTTAGGTTTGTGGTGAAGATCTTCCCTGTGCTCCAATGAAAGAGGTGAGATAGGGAGGCTTTGACACACATATTTGGAGTTTTGTATGCTACCGTACCATGATCTACAAGAGCCTCACTACAAAAACATGAAATGGAAGCAAACTAAACAAAAAAAAATGAAATGTAAGAAAACTAACTACAACACATGAAATAAACAGCTACAATGGCATGGAAGGTAAATATAAATACACAGAGATACTCGAGGCCAATGGATTGGGCCCTAACCCACAAGTTCAACTCTCTGAAACTAAATTAGTGGAGGAGGAAATTAATACTCATTTGATCGCATAAATAATCTCATTACATAGCCATAAAAGTCGCAAATTCTATTACAAGAGCTAAGAGTCTCCTAGCTATCTCCAAAATTCAAATCCTAATGAGATCTTTCTCTACCCTATTTAACCTAAAGGGTAGCGCCAACATCTCCCTAAAAAGTAGGTGATTTTTTCCCCTTTTGACTACAAGAGAAGTGGAGTTTGGCCACTTGGTCTTCCACTTGCTTAATACTCTTGATTTCGAGTTGTTGAGTGGGAATATCGAGGATCATTTGGTTTCGTTTAGGAGTTTAGGAGGTGGTCAACCCCCTTTAAACTCTCCTTGGATGCCTACTCCGAGCTTTGATCAGACAATATTCAACAAAAATGGCATATCTTCGTGATTATCCCGCATTTAAACCATATTAGGCATTCAAGTATGACAAGCCTTAATCACCATATACACTAAGCAAAATATGACCATAATTTAATTAAAATGAGAAAGAGATACTAATAAGGCTAAAAGGTGGCAATTAACCCCTCCACATATTTCTATTAATGGTGCTCATCATCACCCCCCTACCAAATGGTTTCTCATCCTTTGAGAAACTTAGTCCTACTTCTTCATTTCTTTCAAAGGCTTTTAGTGCCCCCCCGACATCCCAAGGAAGAAGTGAAGGAGTTCCTTCAAGAGAGTATAATCTATCATTATTTTCTTCCTCCTCCATTTCTTGTTTTCCTTATCTTGATTTTTCCCTTGACCTAGTCCCAATGTAAAGAAAGGTGGACCGAGTTTCAATCCAAGCCATCGGATCTTCATTGTCTACATAGCCCTTGTACAATGGTTCCCTTCTAGGGCACTACTCAATCTCTTTGGGGTATGATATTCCATGTTCCTAAGACTAAGAGAGGCCATTCCATATTCTTGACTTGCCATTACACATTCATCTCCCAACAATATAGAGAGATGTCATCAAAATGTGCCATGGCTTGTGCTTGGAAGTCGAGGTACTTTTTTACAAGGTCGGGCATCATTTTCTATCATGAGGTTATTCTTAATAACTCCCATAGGGATGAATAGATCTTCCCCTTATGTGTAGAGGCTCTCCCGTTTTCTCATCTCATCACCCTCTTTGCTTCCTCTTCCCTTGCCTCCTCATTAACCATCCAAGAGGCTAAGGCCATCAACGATATCTCTAACCTAGGGTTAGGGTCCCCAAATGTTTAAATCGTCGAAACGAGATTGTGCATATAAAATTTTTCCAACTTGGCCTTGGAATCCCATACTGTACTAATTACAAAAGTAAATAAATTACCCGCAACTTTTGAAAAGGCAAGGATCCATGAGATTCTAGTGTCTTAATCAAATTTCAACCACTTTTCTTTCGTAGATGGCATTAGAGTTTGAAGGATGTCTATGTTGGATGGAATCCATGTATAAATCTACCATGATGGCAAGATGTTTGTCCTTTTGCTAGAGTTGGCTTTTAACTTTGCATTCTTCTCGCTATGTTTCCTCCTCAAGTTTCTCCTTCAATATGGATTCTCCGAGTGTAATATCAAACAAATCCCTCCCCCAATTTAGTGACCTTCTCTTCCATTATTCATATATCATGCACACCCTTCATTGTGGCAATTTTAATCCACTGATGTGTGCGTGCTCTCTCCTACTCCATCTCATAAAATAGGGGGACTACAAGATTTTGAGGAATCATTCTTCCTCCTTCAATAAATGTATAGTAGAACCGAGATTTGGATGAGCGCCGGGATGTGAAATTGTTGGGATGTCTTTAGGAGCGTATTTTGGGGAGGTAGGTTCTCTTTTTTTTTTTCCTTTCTTATATTCCTTCCATTTGGCATCATGCCCTTCACTATGTCCCTCCTTTTCAACATCTTGGGCCTCTTTCCTTCCGTGGGTGCCTCATATCCCCCCCCTCCATGGTTTTCTACCGTTCATGGAAATGCTGGAGTTTCTTGTAGCACGTACCCATAGTTTCCTGGAAAATTTTGTTTTTCCTATAGCAAACCCTCCTTTGATTGCTACTCTCATTTTATGCCTCTGTTATCTATGGGGGTCATATTAATACTAATGGATTCCAAATTTCTTGAAGAATGTCTCCTTCAGGTCACAAGTGTACTCTCAAGTGAGGTGACCCTCTCAAATTTCCCTTCTTCTAAAATTATCTCTTTCCTTTTTGGGTGACTCCTTAATTGTTATAGGGCTTTTGGTTGCGTATTTGGCCCCTTGCTTTACCCCGACACTCTTTATAGTTTTGAAGTACATGGGGGTTTGTATTTTTCTTTTGGCATTCACTAGTGTGCTTAAAGTGGCTAAGGTAGCAACCACTTATTTCTATGATATTTCGGGTGAAATTTTGGTCTGTTGGGAGATGGTATCAGTGCCTTCAGGGTCTAATGTGTCTTCCTCCCATGTCTCATATTCCTCTCTTTTCTTCTCGCTTCTCTTCTTCATCTTTTCATCTCTCCTCTTTTTCTTCTTCTTTTCCTTCCTTTGTTTCTATGGTTTCCGTTTTTTCTCTACTTCGCCTCCATCTCTTCCTCTTCTTCATCCCTCTCCTTCTATCTCTCTAGTATCCCTCCTTCTTCTTCCATACTCATCTCTCCAAGACTAGAGTGCGTGTTTTGTCCAGTTTTGGGTAGTTAGTGGATGCTTCCCTATCCATATCTATTTATCCTCTGGGACCATGGCACAGGGAAGTTCAACTGCTTAGACACATCTCCTATTATGGGCGATTGATGAGGCCATGGTGGGCTATGGCTGGTACTTTCTTGCCCTCACCTTTTGGCTCATGTCCCTAATTGAGTGTAGGAGGAAGTAGGGAATGTTTAATTTTGTTCTAGAGGGATATCTCCTTGGAACCTAAGCTCATTCAACAATTTGAAGTGGTACACATAAACCACATTGGAGTCTTCCTCACAAGAAATGCATTTCATTATGTGAAATTAGTACTTCATCCCAAGGGTATGGAGGCTTTCTTCTCACTCCATTTTTTTCCCTTGCTGAATTCTTCTTACTTTGTAGAAAGAAGCTCATTTTAAGGCGCTTCTAGACACCCTATACTCCATATTCCACTTAACACCAAGAGAGGCAAAGTGTCACTCTACTAATCAATCTGTGTGTAATTGTGATGGCTAGACCTCTCGACCACGTTGATGGCCCCCATCTTCTCAGCATGTGCCCACCCTTGTCGAGCCACCTCATCAAATCCCTTGAGGAGCTCAAAGAATCCTAGCCACCGATTATTCCTAAAATTTCTACCACCCGAGGGTGTAATCTCGATCCTCTTGATATCTATGGGTTACTCTTTATTAAAACCTCCCTCCCATTTTACAATAATGCAAGAAGAAGTATTGTCTCGTTTTTTCTCGACAATATTGGTGATGTGCCTTAGAGGTTATAATTTACAATTGAGATCACTCATTCTATTTAATCAAGCAACCTCTTAAATTCTCGAATTATTTTTGTATGGTGTATAAATTTTCATATAGCAAATTCACAATTTTAGTGAGTTGACATCGACTCTACCCTCCTATACCCCGTGTTTTGTTTCATGAGATGTGAAATTCTTGTTGTTTTGGGAAAATAATCGTCAAGTGTTGTACATGCTTTTTTTTGAATTAAGAGTCAATGGTTTGAAGACACATGTTTTGTCGACTTGTGTTTGGTCGATGGGTGTGTACACGAAGATTTAAGAATGCATGATGATGTTCATAGGATGTGACATTTGTTGCTTTGAAGGAGAAAAAGGAAGAGTTCATCAAGTTGTGTTTCTTGCATGTTGTGTTTTTTAAGTTAATGGTTTTTCTTGTGACAAGATGTCTGAGGATTTTGGAAGGTCCACTCTTTAGAGAGAGGCTCATAATTAGCTTTCATTCTCAAATCATGGCATGAGAAACATGTCAATACTGGAGGAAGATGGAATAAATAAGTGGAAAGAGGGACAAGATGACAAAATATTCGAGAAAAAACAACAACCATTTTGTAGACCATATGATGCATGATGCCAAGAATCGAAAGAGATGGCAAAGACATTCTTCCAGATGTGGAAATTGGTACCATGGAGGTAAAAGAATGGTCATTTCATTTATATTGATTATTGATATTTGAATTCATTGCTATAGTTCACTCAGATGGGCTTAAATTGGAAAAGAGTTTCCAAGGAGAAGCTTGCATCAAATGCATGTTTATGCAAAGGATCAATGAGATTTTTAGTGGGAAGACAACCAGTCAAGATTTACAAGCAAAGAGAGATTGCTTTGTTACAAAAATATTTTTTTCATTAGTCAACAAGCATCTGGAAAGGGTTAGTAGAGAAAGGAGGACATTGGTTGAAGTACCAAGCCATTTTCAAGAGTAGGCATATCAAGGAACCAAAGTCCTTGTCATGAAGTTTTTTCCAAGAAGAATCAAGTCGATAGAACTTGGAAAAGTGAAGAGTATTAAACTCCCATCAGATAACCAGCTTTTGTGGGTCCAAAAGCCTTTCAGTGGGAAGGAGTGATCAGAAACTGAATTGGGGGCAAAAATTTGCTAAAAAATTAAAATGCTCAGAATCACTCAGAGCCAGAATGACCGCAAAGTGCTCGTTGTCCTGAATCCGACACACTTCGTTTGGTGATTTGTTGTAATGTGTTTGGATGTTGGAGGACCAATTAGGTGAGAACACGTGGCAAGCACAAACGCTGCCACGTGACTCCCCAAAGGTCAAAAGGAGTGATATATTTTTGGTCAAAATTTTTACAGAGGCGTTGGGGTTTGACCCTGTGGCCTCCGCCACATCACGCACAATACATACCAACTCCGTTGCCGGTTAGTTCTTACCATGTATGGCAGTTGGTTTAAATTTGAATTATATTATGTGTTAAGGAAGGGGAAAATAGGGGCAACCCCGAAGGGCCAGCCCCAGTCCACATGTCCATTGCCCACAACCACGATGGGAGCTCTGACTTAGCGCAGGTTTAAAGTTTTAAAACCATGTTTATTAACCTAATCCAGCTTGTTAAGGCACTAAACCATAATTTAATTTCGGATTAATATAAGCGCAAGATTAGCGCATTAAGTGTGATTAATTAACCCACTAACCCCACTTAGCACTAATTGTAATTAACATGGCAGACCTCCGAAATTGGTGGAAACTACCAGTTCTAGCTACATATAGCTAGTTTAGGGGCTAAAATAGTGGGAAATTGAAAGAGGCATAAATTTTGCCCAGAGAGTCACAATTCGACTTAGCCAGAACCAAAACAGGGGTATTGGGGGTGTCCCAAAGCCATTGGAGTAGTTTTGAGAGCCATCAGAGCTTAGGAAATGAATGTATTCAAATTTTTGATCAGTTTATCAAAGAGGGCCAAGCCATTGAAGCTGATCCAAGGAGACATAGCCTAGGAGGGATGAACTCCTTCATCAATACTGTGTAATGTGCTTGATGTGTATTATATTATCTACAATGTACTTGTCGTTTATGTGTTTTTAAAGATAAGTTACTTCATTAATTTCTCATAAAAGACACACAAATTTGACACATAAACCTCCTCATAAAATTGCTATTTGACACAATCTTTCAGCACTTTTATTTTATACTAATGAGGAATCTAGCACAGTAAAACTAGTTTGTCCCATTAAGATCAAGTAGTTTTCTGTCCATTTTCTCAAACAGGTTGATTAAAAAAAAAATGACAGACAACTGCCCAGTCAACAATCCATACTGCTTATGTGGCAGGTGACTGTGCAAGGGTCAATGGTTGGTCAAATATCCTCTGGGTGAATCATATGGTGACAAATGTCATTCCGAGATATGATGTTAAGGTTGGTGTTTTGTCGCAGTTTCATTGGTCGGAAATAGGCCAAGCAGGGGCGGACACGTGGTGCAACTAGGGGTTTCCACGTGCCCCCCCTAGTGGACTATGGTTGAAATCATATTATATAGTGGCAAAATTATATATGGTAGATGGGCAGAGGTCAGGGTCGACCCTGCGACCTCCCCCACACAAATGCAACAACTTACCTCTATACCTGCACCATGGATCTTAGCATATTATGCAATGAGGGTATATTTGAATTAACCCAAAGTGGTATACGGGGGTAAGTGGGGGCCAACCCCTAGTCCACGGGACCTCGTGCCATGAACATGGGCAAGCTCTAACTAAAACACACGGTTAGTGCATTAAACCCCACTTAGTTACCATTAAACACCACTTATCTCTAATTAATCCGAGCTTATCTGTAATATTCCTAAATTAGCTTGTAGCTAATTAGAATATTAAAATTTTGTTTTGTCACTTAGATAGGTGAATAAGTGGGTAGGGAGACCCATAAATATCTTTATGAAGAATAAAACCACTTCTCATGTGAAAGTGGATCATCATTTCAACTTAATAAAGCACCCTAAGGTGTGAACATGGGCTAGAGCATTTGGACTAGGTCAATGTTGACCAGATCAACAACACTATTATGGAGATCATGGAGGATTAATGAAGGACAACACAGTCATTTAGGAGAAGTGTATGCATGAGAGTAGCTCCATTATTGAGTGGGACACAGGGTGAGGAAGCTCACCAAGAATAAAAGGAAGAGGATGGAAGAATTAGAGGGGATGGTTTTGTATTATTCATTTTGATCTTTTTAGATCTGGATTTGTCATGTCACATTTCTGTGCATGCTTTCGCTGTTTAGAAGGGTTTGATGTGCTATTTAGCACAAGGGTGTTTTCGAGCAGAAATCCCACCCTCATCCTCACAGGACTTAGTGTGCCTACTCAGAAGAGGTTATTGTTGAGTCTCAAAAGTGTTTTCCATATTCTTACATATTTCCATTATGTCATTACCATTTAGCTCTCATTTCATAACTATCTGAGCTAAAACTCTACATCAAGTAACCATTTTCATAAATATATGGGTTAGGATCCTTGTCTTCCAAAGTTATTTATTTTATGTGTTTAAAGTGAATTTATGATTAGAAACTAGAAAATTAACATAGTTTCATATATCTATATATGTGTTATGAGTTTTGTGACATGTGTAGGTCAAAGGGAAGCTTCTAAAAGACCTTTATGTGGCCTCCCAAAACCAAATTCGAATTTGAGTGGAGAAGATCATGGAATCATGAGGACATGTGTCTCATTTCCTTTTTGTATTGAAACTCTAAGAAGATATGTGTCTCATTTCTTATTTGTATTGAAACTCTAAAAAGACATGTGTCTTATCATTTCCTATTTTGATTGTAACTCTAGAGATAGAGGGAGAGATTCATGGACTCTCATTAATGAGATAACTTTTCATATTTTTGTATAAATAGGGGAAGCTTTTTCCTATCAAAGGTAGTGAAAAATAGGAGAAGAAGAAAAAGGATTAGAGAGTGTTTTGTAACAAAGCTTAAGATGGAATGGGATGTAGATTTGTGAGTTTATCAATAAAGAAGTTCAGTTCATTGATGCTGTTTTGATTACAACTTTAAGAAGCTGGATAATTTCACCAAATTGGTAGCAGAGGGCCCCTGCTATTCGAGGAGGTTTTACATTTTTTCTAGATAAGTCATTTTCAATTCTGTTTTGTCATATTTCCTTACTTAGACTGCTTTCTGAAATCATGGATTTTAGCATTATGTTTTATGTCATTTGTTTGGATAAAGGATCCTCATGATATTGCAGTTAGTCTCTTTCTCAAGCTCTTCCAATACATGTCTATTAAATGAATGGGATTCAATTGTAATATTCTGAGTTATTATCATTTCATTTTCTGTTACTTAGTTAAAAGGAAGATCCTCATTATACTACAGTTAGTCTCTTTCAAAAGCTCTTCCAATAAACCTCTAATTCACGAATGAGACTTAGTTGTAATATTGTGAGTTATTTATTGTTTTTCCTTATCACATTATGATTAATCTCTTTCAAAAGCTCTTCCAATAAACCTCTAACTCATGAATGAGATTTAGTTGCAATGTTATAAGTTGTTTCAACATTTCATAGGAGATCCTTACTACATTATAGTAATATTTTTCTCAAGCTCTTCCAATAAACTTCTATCAAATGAATGAGATTTCACTATAATGTTTTAAGTTACTGTTTGTTTCAACATTTCCTTTTATGTTTTAGGAGATCATCATTGCATTAGAATTAATATTTTTCACAAGCTCTTCCAACAAATCTCTAACTAAATGAATCAGATTAAGTTGTAGTGTTTTGAGTGACTTTTCATTTCATGAATGTTCGTTTAGAAGCTGTAATATCCATGGATTAGGACTCTCTGTTTTCATCATTTTCTAGTTAGGAACAAAATTTGCAAATAAACTCTGTTTTAATTCATTTATTAACATTTCCTTTTCTCCCTTTTGAAATAGATCTAAATTCATCTTTTTAGCATAGAGTAGCATACTAAGCATCAAACATAAAAACCCCAAAACATCAATAAAACACTAAAAACAACGAAGTAAGAAAAATGGATACTTAGACACATATAGTGCATCACAGTTCATCAGTTTACTAGCCCTGGTCGATAATTTATGTTAGAAATTTAGGACACTAAATTGACTAAACAGTTACCTTGAGCTACATTACCACTATCTGGCATTTGGCCAAGCTTCACTCTCATATACAATGCAGCTATGTTTAGAGTTGGGTTGTGTTGCAGGGGTGTAGCAGTGGAGGAGATAGATCTCCAATTTCTGAGCTAGTTTTCCATTGGAGGGATCATCCTTTCATCTGGAAACTTGTGAGGAAGTTCTTAGGGCCTTATTTCATATTTTGGCACCAGGCCAAGTAGAATCATTTACCCACAACGCAATCTCTTCCAGAAATTGCATAATTTTGCAGTGCAGTTGCAGTGGGAGGTCAAGTACCTAAGTTCTTGACCCTGTTTTCCAGTGAGGGGACCAACCCTTCACCTATTGAGTTGATTGGGTGCTATTGAAGCTGATATATTATTCCTTCAGTCCCATATCATCAATCATTCCCAGGGAGTGCGTAAGTCAGTTAACAGGAATGCAGTGGGGCACTCAAAAAGGGCCGAAAATACAGACTTAAAATATGGCCAAACCATTTCTGGGTTTTTCTAGGTTTTTTTAGTAGAATCCATTGTTAAAAGCCCAGATCATTCTGAGCAATCTAACAACCTTATGCACATTTTTCTTCTCCTAAGTAGTAGTAGTTTCCAACAACAACAACAGTAGCAGCACAACACTTCCAGTGCTTGGTTTCTTTAGTGTATTTCAGCCATCTTGTGGCTTGAGTGCATTCCTTTTGGAGCATTGTGTACTTTCATGGATTTTGATGTATAATGATATGGCTCAGTTTTTTTCTACCCATATGTATGATATTTTGATGTATTCCAACATTTTTCCAGTTCTATTTTTTTAGTTCTTATTTTACCGTAGTTGGAATTGTGCAAATGTTCTATATTCCTGTCTTTTCCATTTTGGAATATTACAGTGGTATCAGAGCATAATCTTGGCTCAGCCTATGTACTTCAGCCATTATGTCATCTAAAGAGGCTTCTCATGGGAAGGAGAAGATTTGTAGAAGAGATGAAGGAAAATACCCATTATCAGGAGAAATGAAAGGGAAGGATTTCTCAAAACTTCTTATTCAAACTATGCAGGGCATTAACAAAGACATCAAAGAGATGAAGATGGAGAGATATAGGGATTATCCAAGAGGGATTGTACATGAATAAAGCTCCAGATTTTCACATTATGGGTGTGAGCATTCTGCTACACCATCAAATCTACAACGTGGTACCATGCCTACATTCTTTTCTAGAGAATAAGAGGAAGAAGAAACACCAAAGGAGGAGACCCTTGGTGACTATCTCCAAGAATATGAATATCGGTCTAGAATATTCAAAGAGCATATAAAATTCCAAGGGTTTTGTCAAATCAAATAAGATATAAGACCCAGAAACCGCAATAGAAGAAGAGGGTGCATGCAGCACACTTTGGGTAGATTCTTTCTACCTACTTTTGATGGGTCACCCAAGTGCACAGCCAAGGCTTCGGTAAAGAAGCTAGACACATATTTCCATCTGCATCAAGTTTCAAAAGAGGAAGAAATTAGAGTAGAAGTGCTGCATCTTGAAGGTAAGGCTTATGCCTGGTGGTTTTATGAATCTTCTTCATTGAGTAATGCAAATATATCTACTTATGAAAAATTCACTAGGAGGTTAGTGAAAATATTTGATCAAAAACATTATGAAACTTCTTTGGGTGAGCTAGTCAAACCCAAGAAATTAGAACCTTTGCATGAGATGGAAAGATCCATGAAACCAACTCCATTTCAGAAAAATTGTTGAAGGGGTTAAATATTTGCAGGATGTTTTGCCAAGGAAAAAATCCCCACTTAAGTAAGAACTTTCTTCTCAAAAAGAAGACATGAGGATTCCTCCTTCAAGAGGAGATCAAGCCAAAGGATATCTTAATGATGAGGTATTCTCCAATGATGAGGAGAAGGAAGAGGAAGAGCTAGAAAGAGCCTCCAGCACTGTGATAGCAGGAGGATATCCACCACTATTTGGAGATGGAGATAAAGCAATTGCTTCAACTAGAGGAGCTCTTGTATCTTTGCAAGAATTTCCAAAGGATCTTACATATGAAGATCATGAGCAACATGTGTCTATATTGATAGGAAATGAGACAAAACAATGGGGGAAGTGTGTTCCAACGTTTACCATAGTTTGGGGGACATACACTATGATAAATCACTTCTTTGTGATTAAGACTCTTAGCACAAATATGACCTTGGGTGTGCATGAGTTGATTACATTGGAGAAGAACACCTTAAACTATGAGATCTTGTAGGAGGTAGGAGAAGATGAGAAGGAGGGCTAGCCTCAAGTGATCGGGAGCATACACACCCATCCTTTTTAGGAGTATTATGCACAAAGGCAGGAGGATGATTTTCACAGTGAGGGAAGGGACAAATCAATCCACTCACATATACAACCTTCTCTAGGCCTTGATGTTTCATTACATGGAGGCATTCCACTAGGGAGATCCCCTGATGGGAAGATGAACAAAGAGTTCTCTCAACATGTTGCATCATTGATATATTTGGCTAAGGAAGGAGCCTTAGGAGGAGCTAGCACATCGCATAGAACCTTTGATGGGTTCAAAGGAGGGGTGAGAAATTTTCTGATATGGACATTGCCATCTCCCACTCAGTTATTTGCGCTGAAAGATTCAGAAATCTATGATGGCATGAGAATGGTGTCAAAGGGCTACTCCAGAGCCTTAGAGAAGCAAATGATACTTCCACACATGAGGAATATTTCCAAATATGACAAGAGGTTATTGACACTCTTGTATGCATTGGCCAAACTATGGAAGTTTTGGATGGGCAATACTCTTCATGAGGAGGTTGACCTCCATGTACTTCAATCTTGTCTTGGGCAAGATCAGCTGCAAAAGAGGTAGCAAAAGTGGGGTAAAAATACTCCAACATGTGGCTTTGGAAATGAGCATGTCAAAGAGGGGAGATATGATGTGACATGTGCTTCATTTCAGATCTCAACAATGATGTCACTATTGAGGAGGATAGATCCATATTGGGAGTCCCAATTATTGGTGGAGTATTCCAAGAACCTCTTCACATGTAAGGTTCTTGATGGGCAAGTGATATATGGGAGGTATAGAGTGGTTGATGGAGTCATTTATTTCCATGATCAAATTTACTTGACTAGAGAATCCAAGCTCAAGGAGGGGATTCTACATGTAGCATATGAGGCACTCTTTTTAGGGCATGTGGATTCCATTGAGTCCTACCACACCACCATGGAGGGATTATATTGGGAGGATCTCAAGGAAGATGTGCACCAACATATCAGGAGATATGTAGCTTGTTTGATGTATGAGGAGGAAAGCAACCACCTTGCAAGGTTGTTTCAGTCACTTCCCCTTTTTATGAAGAGATGGGAAGGTTCATATAATGACCTCTTCACCAACTTGACTACAATATATGGTAAAGATTGTGTTTTGATGCCAGCTGATCAACTACATGCAGTAATGGGATTGACCACTTTCTAGAGGACTTTGGGCAAGAATTTCTTTGCTTGGTTCATATTCAGCCAACACCTAATTTCCTCTACTATTTTCAAGTTTTTGAGAAGATTATGGCAGCAAGCAAGTGGTTGGATGGCCACTTATCATATGATGTATTGGGACATATATAGGTAGAACAACGCTGGTCTCACTTGAGGGACTATTGTCACCATCTAGCATGTTATATGACACATAGTCCATTTTTATTTTGGAGCCCTTATGGTGATGACATTATATTCACTATATGTAGGATGGATTGGGCAAGAGAGGTTCCTAGAACCAAAGAATGGGATCATGAGATTCCAAGTAGCTTTTGGCTTCTTAATGACCACATTATTGCAACCCAAGATCAACAGTTCTATATATATCATAAATGGAGAGAGAGACAACGTGAGTTGAATAACTTGATCTCTCATTTTCAGCCATACAACCCCTATACATTTCCAAAACATTGGATTGGTGATTGTTCCTATGAGCTACGAAGGAAGACTCACTTTGTTTAGATGATAGCATGGAGATTGGAATTTATCCTTGGGATTGAGGCACCCAACATTTATCGTCTCTCATGCCTTGAGGAGGCCAATGGACAACATATAACTCTTTCCATATATCTCCCACTTCTTCATGATGAAAGCTATTTGGTTTATCTACCAAAGGCTAATTTGTATTCTTGGGAGGAGACATATCCATTGGAAATTTTGCAGTATCCTTGCAGTTGCTTGAGGACAAGAAACATTTTGGAGGGGAGGACTGTAATATTCCTAAATTAGCTTGTAGCTAATTGGAATATTAAATTTTTGTTTTGTCACTTATATAGGTGAATAAGTGGTTAGGGAGACCCATAAATCTCTTTATGAAGAACAAAACCACTTCTCATGTGAAAGTGGATCATCATTTTAGCTTAATAAAGCACCCTAAGGTGTGAATAGGGGCTAGAGCATGTGGAATAGGTCAATGTTGACAAGATCAACAATGTTGTTATGGAGATCATGAAGGATTAATGGAGGACATCACAGTCATATAGGAGGAGTGTATGCATGAGAGTAGCTCCATTATTGAGTGGGACCCAAGGTGAGGAAGCTCACCAAGCATAAAAGG
Organism: Pinus albicaulis; assembly: GCA_034641835.2. Classification (NCBI taxonomy): domain Eukaryota; kingdom Viridiplantae; phylum Streptophyta; class Pinopsida; order Pinales; family Pinaceae; genus Pinus; species Pinus albicaulis. The sequence goes on from CM076583.1 coordinate 1,067,393,494, forward strand.
AAGAGTATGACAGCATTAGAGGGGATGGATTTATATTATTTATTTTGATCTTTTTAGATCTCGATTTGTCATGTGCCATTTGTGTGCATGCTTTTGCTGTTTATCAGGGTTTTCTGTGATGTTTAGCACAAGGGTGTTTTTCAGCAGTAGCAGCACAACAGTTCGAGTGCTTGGTTTCTTTAGTGTATTTCAGCGATCTTGTGGCTTGAGTGCATTCCTTTTGGAGCACTGTGTACTTTCATGGATGTTGATGTATAATGATATGACTCAACTGTTTTTTACCCATATGTATGATGTTTTGATGTAGTCTGACATTTTTCCAGTTCTACATGTTTAGTTATTATTTTATCGTAGTTGGAATTGTGCAAATGTTCTATATTCATGTCTTTTCCATTTTAGAATATTACATTATCCTCTGTGGTTAGTTTGGTGAAGTCCTCCATTTTCGGTGGAACTCCAAATTTGGTGGAGTTAACTAGAGTTCTCTCTAGTTTTGGAGGGGTTTTCCTAGGAAAAATTGATTGAGCCATAAATTTTGTAAAATTCAACCAATTTTGGCTCAAAAAGAGTCTATCATAGCAGATTTGGAAATTTTGAGCAATTTGGATCAGGTTTCAGGAGCAATAGAGGATTGTAAACAACACTTTTTTCCATTTTGAGCTAACATAGAGGCCCAAGCCATGGAAGCTGGACCAAGGATATGTAGCCTAGGAGGGGTGATATCCTTCATCAAAACATTATGTTAATGGATCATTTGATGGTTTGCTATACATTTTATTGTTGCTATTCAAATTTTTGTTTTAATGTTAAAATTATCATGAATCTAACATAAAAATTGATGCAATTACATGTTTAACACTCATAAACACCTCAAGGAGACATATGCACATGAAGCAAATGATCAATATGTGTTTATAATTCTGAAGATGAAATTAGCACATCAAAACTAACATTCAGATTCAGATCAAGGTGGTATCAGAGCCTTGTCTTGTAGTTGCTTCGACTCTTTTCAAGCTGTTCTTGCACTATGTGATGTATCAACTGAATTTTCTCAATGAACTTATTTCATTTATCTATGTCGCTATGGTCATAAAGAAACATCTTTCCCAAAGATGAAGGCCAATCGAAATCTTGGCAAGTACCCGAGACATGCCTCAAATGGCAATGTATTTGTGTAAGAATTCTTTGCCATGTTGTATGCATGTTGAATATAATGCATCTGTTCATCCCATAACTTGGGTTGTTTGATGCAATATCCTCGAAGAAGATGAATCACTGTCCTGTTGACCACTTCGATTTGACCATCTATTTGTGGATGAAAGGTTGTACTCTTATTCAACTTAGTGTCCATCATGTCCCACAAATTTGACCAAAATTTCCCAACAAATTGAGAATCTTGATCACATACAATAGAAGTAGGAAGACCAAAATGAACCCAAGCATATTGAAAGAAAATATGAGTTGTTTGTTCAACAATAATTTTCTTTATACATGGCATCAATATACACATCTTGCTGAACCTATCTACAACTACATATAAGTAATCATGACCTTTCCTTGACAATGGAAAACCTCCTACAAAATCCATTGAGATACTCTCCCATGGACGTGAAGGTACCAGAAGTGGAGTGTACAATCCTAGTTTCCTATTGCTAGGCTTTCTTATTGCACACAAAGAACATCCTCTAATGAAACAAGATACACTATCAAACATGTGTGGCCAATAACAATACCTTTGGAGATTCGCTACTGTCTTGCCTACACCAAAATGTCCAACAATCAATGAAGTGCGCGCCTCCCTTATGATATTGTTTCTTTCTCCCTGTGGAATACATAACTTGCTCGAGTGATACAAAAAACGGTTATGTACATGGTAATCAAACTCTTCAATTTGGTTTCCTTGACTCAAGCTTGCATACACATCTTGAAAGTCATTATCATATGCATATTGCTCAATGTAACTTTCATGCAAAACATAATTGTGCTTGAGTATAATAGATGAATTTAAAATAGGCCTAGAAAGCATATCAACTACCTTATTGTAGATTCCCTTTTTATACTTGATAACCAAATGAAACTGTTGTAGAAATCCCATCCTTTGGAAGTGTCGTGATTGCTGCAAATTTTACTGTGACTGTAAGTACTGCAATGGTTGATGGTCAGTATGGATAATGGTCTCGTTCCCCATCAAGTAGTATTTCCATTTCTTTACACTTTGTACTAGTGCGTATAACTCCTTGTCATAAGTGGGATATTTAGTCACATCACCATTAAAAATTTCAGAATGAAACGAAATGGGCTTACCATGTTGCATGAGAACTTCTCCCATGTCGTAATCACTAGCATCTATTTGAATCTAAAATGGCTGTCTAAGATTCGGAAGAGCCAATACCGGTGCTAAAATGATCTTTTGTTTCAAAGCATCAAATTATTTTTGTTGCTTATCTCCCCAATGGAAGACTTTCTTGACACCAGTCAATGCATGTAACAAAGCTACAATAGAGGAAAAATTAGCAATGAAATTCCTCCAATATTGTGCGGCCCATAGAAAACTTCTTACCTTTGTAACTGTATTGGGATTTGGCCAATTCACAGTGACCTCAACCTTAGAGGGATATATCTTCGGCTCACCTCCTCCAATAATGTGTCCCAAATACACTAAATAATTCTTTCCAAATTCACACTTAGACATCTTCAAAAACAATTGTTCTTTTCTCAAGACACCAAGCACTTTGTTCACATGCATGCCCTGTTCATCTCTTGATTTGATGCATATAAAAATATCATCTAAGTAGAAAATGAAAAAATTATCAATAAATGGCCTCAATACATCATTCATAACTCTCATGAAAGTAGCTAGAGCATTGGTAAGACCGAAAGGCATAACAAGACACTTAAGCAATCCTTGGTTAGTTTTAAAAGCAATTTTCCAAATGTCCTCTTAAACTATTATAACTTGATGATCACCCCTTCGTAAGTCTAACTTAGTGAAATAATTTTCATACCTCAATTGATCAAGAAAATCATCAATTATTGGGAGTGGATAATTATTATTTACTGTGATTTTGTTCAGTGCACAAAAATCCACACACATGCGCCAAGTCTCGTCCTTCTTTGGCACCAAGACAATGGTGCACCACATGGCGAAGTAGATGGGCATATGATACCTTTGTTTAGAAATTCTTGAATTTTGTTCTTTATTTCCATGCTCTCCATTATCGACATGCAATACATGCCAATGTTTGGAAGTGGAACATATTGTTGCAGCTGTATCTCATGCTGAATTCCCCTCTTGGGAGGTAACCCATTTGGCTCCTGAAACATCTCGCCATGCTAACTTACCACATCAAACAAATAATATTTTAATTTGTCATCACAACCTTCAAAAGATTCATAATTCATATAATTCTTTTTCTTGATCATGAGAAGCACACAATTTGTACTTGCATTTACTAGTCTCTTCATCTTCCCTACATTAACTAAAGAAATGTTTAGCTTTTTGCGATGAGCTCTCACAATATATTCCACCCCATCCTTGAGAAAATGATATTTGTTCTCATGGCGATAAAATACCACTTTCCTGTCATACAAATATGGGATTCCAAATATAATTCCTAAAATGTCAAGCGGAACCACATCTAACTCGACTTTATCAATAAAATTTGCAGTAATGGAAAACCTGAATATACATTTCCTTGTAACCTGTCAATTTGCATTCTTTACTATCCAACCCAAAGGATATAGATTATGTTGAGGTACAGTTTCAAGGTTAATATTTTTTACCAAGTCTTCTGAGATTAAGTTCACTTGTGACCCACTATCATATAATGCGTCAATATTTGTATGGTTTGAGATCACCCTTACATGGAACAACTCTATCCTTGTTTCTTGATTTGGAGTGTTGTTGTGAAAATTTGATGAAATAGTACTTGTTATGGCTTATTTTCCCTTTGTGACCATGGATTTAATCTTGGTATCATCACCAAAATCAGATCCAAAATCATGTTGTGTGGTAGAGATCGTCTTTTGTTTCCCCTTATTGTTTGGTTTCTTAGGGCTTAGTTCGGGATGTATTTTCCAACATTAGACTTCATCATGCCCCTCTTTGGAACAATGTTTGCATGTGGTTATCTCCCATTATTTCTTAACACTTGCATTCTTATTTCCCTTCCATTTTCCTCCCATCTCTTTCTCCTTACCCTTGAATGGCTTCCTTTTACTACCCTCTTCCTGAATGTTGTTTCCCCTTGCTTCAAGGTGTGTGGATTGCACACATACTTCATCTAATTTTATTGGATTAAACATCAGGACAATGTGTTTTAAACATGAATGTAAACCCCCAATGTATTTCAATAGAGTGTCTTGGGATTGCAAGTTTACACCTAACAACAAAGCCCTTTTCCTAAACTCCTGGGTATAATCTTGAACTGTTTGACCCTTGAGTTGCCTAAAGTTTTTCCAACTCATAATGGCTTTTTTCATGTAATATAAAGGATAAAACTATATCTTAATTGAAGAAATAAACTCTACCCAAGAAATGGATATCTTAGCATGGATTCACATTTCCTCCTGAGTCTTCACTTCCCACCGGACTAGTGCTGCTCCTTCTAGCCTCAATGAAGCCAACTGGATCTTTGTTTCATCGCCTTGTAGGCTTTGAATTCTGCAATAAACCTCCAACCAATGAATCCAATTGTCGAAATTCTCTGCATTTACCTCACCATTATACATGTGAAGTTCAAACTTAATGTCCAATTTGAGTAAGGGAGTTTTTAATTTTTGGTTTTTTGAGTGAGTATGGGTGGTTTGTGTTGTGGAAGTGGAAGATGACGGTGATGGTGATGATGAGGATGATGATGAATATGGTGGAGATGGAGGAGGCTTTCCTCCAATACCCTTTGAAGCCTTCTCTTCATCCTTTTTTTCTTCTAAGGTTCCCTCTCCATGTGGAGGCTTAGAAATCCCTCCAACCATCCTGATGCTCCTCTCTTCATAGAGGGCCCTAACCATGTCAGTGAGGTCATAGAAATCCTTCTTGAATGCTTCCTCTTCTGAAATACCTTCAGTATCTCCTACACCTAACATGATGGCTATGGATTCAAGCTCAACTTCTGGTGCTGCTTGTACCTCCTCAATCTTAGCTAGAGATATAACTTGAGGTGCTTCAGATGCAACTGGGAGTAAAACTCTGGGTGGATATTGTGGCCTTGTGGCTCTCCCTCTTCTGGTCCTAACTTTATGACTGGAAACCAATAATTTCCCTTCTCCTCTCTGTAACTTTAACCTTGTAAGCATAAAAAATTTGCAACCATCAAAACCCTACTTGCACAAAATTCAAACAAATATCAAGCAAATAACCTTGCTATGATACCACCTTGTTTGAATACCATCAACAGATGATTTCTCGCTAGAATATCTTGATGAACTTCAACAAGATCTCATACTTAACAGAAAAACTAGAACTTCAAGGAGAGGGAATGTTGAATACCTTCGAGTGGGATTCAAGGGACAAAATCCTTCTAAGGCCAAATAGATGTAGATTGAGAAGGTGAGGGAACTGTACCCTCACCTGCTGAAAAATTGACAGTAAAATTTTTGGGTCCAAAAGGCTTTTAATGGGGAGGAATGATCAAGTGCTCAGTATTAAACTAAAAGATGTAAGTTCTCAGAATCGTTCAGAACCTGAACGACCGCGAAGTGCTCGTCGCCCTGAATTTGGCGCACTTAATTTCATCGAAAACCGACTCCGTATGTGAAATTTAGAGCCTGATGTCCATTTTCTCAAATAGGTAAATTTAAAAAAAAAAGTGAGAGAAAACTTCCCAATCAGTAGTCCGTATTGCTGACATGGAATGTGACTGTGCAGGGGTCAAAGGTTGGTCAAATATCCTCTGGGCGAATCATATGGTGACAAGTGTCATTCTGGGATTTGATGTTAAGGTTGTTGATTTGTTGTAGTTTCACTGGTTGGAAATAGGCCAACTAGAGGCAGACACGTGGTGCAGGTAGGGTCTGCCATGTGCCCCCTAGTGGACTATGGTCAAAATCATATTATATAGAGGCAAAATTGTTTATGGCGGGCGGGCGGAGGTCGGGGTCGACCCCGTGACCTTCCCCACACAAACACAACAACTTACCGCTATACCTGCACCATGTATCTTACCATACTATGAAATCGAGGTATATTTGAATTAACCCAGAGTGGGATGCGAGGGTAAGGAGTGGCCAATCCCGAAGGGCTAGCCCCCAGTCCACGGGATCTCATGCCATGACCACGGGTAGCGCTCCAACTAAAATGTGTTGTTAGCGCATTAACCCCCACTTAATTACCATTAAACTCCTCTTATCTCTAATTAATCTGAGCTTATCCTTTGTGGTTAGTTTGGTAGAGTTCGCCATTTTCGGCAGAACTCCAAATTTGGTGGAGTTAATTGGAGTTCTCTTCAGTTTTGGAGGGGTTTTCCTAGAAAAATTTGATTGAGCCATAAATTTTGCAAAATTTGACCAATTTTGGCTCAAAAATATTCTATCCTAGCAATTTTGGACATTATGAACAGTTTGGAGCAGGTTTCAGGAGCATTAGAGGATTGTAAACAACATTTTTTTTTCATTTTGAGCTAATACAGAGGCCTAAGCCATGGAAGCTGGACGAAGGAGATGTAGCTCAGGAGGGGTGAACTCCTTCATCAAAACATTGTGTTAATGGATCATTTGATGTTTTGCTGTACATTTTATTGCTGTTGTTCAACATTTTGTTTTAATGTTAAAATGCTCACGAATTTAACGTAAAAATTTTTGCAATTACCTGTTTAACACTCATAATCACCTCAAGGAAACCTATGCACATGAAGCAAATGATCTAGATGTGTCTATAATTATGAAGATGAAATTAGTACAACAAAACTAACATTCAGATTTAGATCAAGAATAATCCACCAGGGGGGGCATGCGGCGGCCCCTGGCTGCACCACGTGTCTGCCTTTGGTTGGCCTATTTCCGACCAATGAAACTACGACAAAACACCAACCTTAATATCAAATACCAGAATGAGACTTGTCACCATATAATTCACCCAGAGGATCTTTGACCAACCTTTGACCCTTGCACAGTCACTTCCCACATCAGAAGTATGAACTGTTGACTGGGCAGTTGTTTGTCATTTTTTTTTTTAAATTTAGTTGTTTGAGAAAATGGACAACAGGCTCTAACTTTCACATACGGAGTTGGTTTTCACTGAAACGAAGTACGCCAGATTCAGGTCGAATATCACTTTGCGGTCGTTTAGGTTCTGAATGATTCTGAGCACTTCCATTTTTTAGCTTAATACTGAGTACATGATGTTACAACGAGATTGGATGGATGTTACAGTGAGATGGGGTAATTTTTCTAGGCTCTTCTTCGAATAAGTATGGGTACAATATTGGATCCTGCAAACCATTATTTCAGATCAAGATAACAGGTTCCTAAGCACATTCTGGTTGGGCCTCTGGCCATTTTTGGACACCAAGCTCACCAAGTCAACTGCATTCCACCTCCATACCAATGGTTAGACAAAGATTGTCAACAAGATGTACCACTCTAAGCATACAAGAACATGGGCTGAGAGTCCCCCTATGTGCAAAAGAACTATAATAGAGCTCTCCATAGCTCAACTAGCCACAACCCCTTTTAGGTGAGCCTGAGATTTCAACCATTGTGTCCCATTGATATTCCAATGCCTCTTGAAACTACACAAACATAATCTGCACATGTTCAATCCGAAGATGATAAGGCCATCAAGTTTATTGAACACATTCAACACATCTGTCAACAAGTTCATGATATTCTAAAGATAATTCTAAGTAAAAGCAATATCATGATTAACATCAGGTGCCACATAAGTTTCAAGTGGGTGACAAGGTTTGGTTGGATTTGCAGAAGGAACGCCTTTCTAGAGCCCATCAGAAGCTTCAACCACTATTATATGGGCCTTACACCATCACCAAGGTTATGGGTGACAATTATTTTGAGTTATGTATCCCCCCATTCCTTGGTCTGCACCTAATATTCAATGTGGACTGCCTTGGGCCATACTTTCCACCATTGTTGGATACATCAGACATTATTGAACAACTAACACCAACAAAGCTCAACCTAGATTGCATTAAACATGACACAACTGATTGGATCATGGACACCCAAATTAATAACACTTGATAATAGAGGATTCAACTATATTGGGTTGTCAAAGATGACCAACTCCTGCACCAAGGCAAGTGGATCACTAGGGATCAAGTTCAAAAGAAGTTTCTCACCTCATAGAGGCACAAAACGCAATGGGGACCATTGCTTCCTAAGGTGAGAGGACTGATCGAGGTGGATATTGGAGGCCACCCACCTATTCCACCTGGACCCCCAACATTTTTTTCTATCAATTTCCTATTTTTCGGCATAGTTTCCTATTTTGGTAGTTTTCTATTTTCCGCAGTTTTCAGGTCCTGAACTTCCAGAGCCGTTTTTAGGCCCTAAACGACATTTTTTGGGGAAATGGGAAAATGTGGGTCTTTGACATTTTTTATTGTTGAAAGTTGTTGTCCACATATAGAGCTTTTTAACATGCTATTATGCATGCCAAACGAAGATCGTATGTCAAATTTATGACCCTGAGAAGTTGACATTCCAACTAACCCCATTGAGGCCCATATCTTTTGGCGCTTCATCTCCTAGAATTAGGTTTTTGGATGTTTAGGATTTCTCATTTTTATTCATGGTAAAAACTCCTTTTAGCCTCATTGTAACACAATTCAAAAGGCATGTAACCCTCATATCTCTCTTAGAGATGAGATACCATTGTCTGAGCTAGTTTTCTTTCATTTTGCATGCAACATGTTCAATCCGAAGATAATAAGGCCATCAATTTTATTGAACACATTGAACACATCCATCAAAAATTTCATGATATTCTAGATAAATATAATGCTAAGTACAAACAACATCATTATTAACATCAGGTGCCACATAAGTTTCAAGTGGGTGACAAGGCTTGGTTGGATTTGCAGAAGGAACGCCTTTCCAAAGCCCATCGGAAGCTTCAACCACTATTATACGGGCCTTACACCATCACCAAGGTTGTGGATGACAATGATTTTGAGTTAAGTATCCCCCCATTCCTTGGCCTACACCCAATATTCAATGTGGACCACCTTGGGCCATACTTTCCACCATTGTTGGATACATCAGACATTGCTAAGCAACTAACACCAACAAAGCTCAACCTAGATTGCGTTAAACATGACAAAACTGATTGGATCATGGACACCCAAATTAATAACACTTGCTAATAGAGGATTCAACTATATCGGGTTGTCAAAGATGACCAACTCCTGCACCAAGGCAAGTGGATCACTAGGGATCAAGTTCAAAAGAAGTTTTCTCACCTCATAGAGGCACAAAACACAATGGGGACCATTGCTTCTTAAGGCAGGAGGACAGATCGAGGTGGATATTGGTGGCCACCCACCTATTCCACCTGGACCCCCAACACTGTTTTCTATCAATTTCCTATTTTTAGCATAGTTTCCTATTTTGGTAGTTTTCTATTTTTCACAGTTTTCAGGTCCTGAACTTCCAAAGCCATTTTAGGCCCTAAACGGCGTTTTTTGGGGAAATGGGAAAACGTGGGTCTTTGAAATTTTTTATTGTTGAAAGTTGTGGTCCACATATAGACCTTTTTAACATGCTATTATGCATGCCAAACGAAGATCGTATGCCAAATTTATGACCCTGAGAAGTTGACATTCCAACTAACCCCATTGAGGCCCATATCTTTTGGTGATTTATCTCCTAGAATTAGGTTTTTGGATGTTTAGGATTTCTCATTTTTATTCATGGTAAAAATTCCTTTTAGCCTCATTGTAACACAATTCAAAAGGCATGTAACCCTCATATCTCTCTTAGAGATGAGATACCATCGTCTAGGCTAGTTTTCTTTCATTTTGCATGCAACATGTTCAATCCGAAGATGATAAGGTCATCAAGTTTATTGAACAAATTCAACACATCCGTCAGCAAGTTCATGATATTCTAGATAAATATAATGCTAAGTACAAACAACATCATGATTAACATCGGGTTCCACATAAGTTTCAAGTGGGTGACAAGGTTTGGTTGGATTTGCAGAAGGAACGCCTTTTCAGAGCCCATCGGAAGCTTCAACCACTATTTTACAGGCCTTACACCATCACCAAGGTTGTGGATGACAATGATTTTGAGTTAAGTATCCCCCCATTCCTTGGCCTGCACCCAATATTCAATGTGGACCTCCTTGGGCCATACTTTCCACCATTGTTGGATACATCAGACATTGTTGAGCAACTAACACCAACAAAGCTCAACCTAGATTGCATTGAACATGACACAAATGATTGGATCTGTTATCACTCATAAAATTGTGAAACACTACTTGACATGGTCATACAGTTCACTCATCAAAAGGATAAGGTCCCCTTAAGCCTTTCAAGTTGGTATAGGAAAATTTCGTTTTTTGCAGATTTAACCTATCCTAAGGTTCAAGGTCACCTCCATTTATGTCATGTCATGTCCCATTAGTCCTCATATGGTGTCAGTTTTCATTCCCCAGGTTTTTAAATTCAAAAAGGGCACTTGTGTCAATTTTTCAAGTTTTCATAGCGGTTTATACAACAAAACAACAATTTTCGCTACGAAATTGCCTAATAGTTTCGTAGCGAAACTGTTAGAAGTTAAACTAATCATGCTACGAAAAACTGTTTTCTTGCCTGTCTTGTCAAATTCAATATGAAGTGTCATTCCATGATTGGAGGAGTTAGGGTGGAGGTCATTCGAGTCTGTTATGGCTAATTCAAAGGTACAAATCCATGCCTGAGGTCATCATTACCCTTTTTGGCATACATGTGTCATGATTAAAGCATGAGTTGTCATTTAAACCATAAAACCTTACCCAATTAGTCTTTTTTTCATACTCCACTTAATATTTGCATGTAATTGGATTTCTGGAGAGTTGCTTCATCGAGCCAAGCAGGTTGCTGGTAGATTTAAACTTTGCAGGTGTCATCAAGCAAGCGAGGTTGAAAAGATATAAAGAACCCATGGTTGCAAGGAAGAAAACAAACAAAGGTAGTCATTGCCACAGGTATGAGCCCATGGACATGAATTTTCTCAATGAAGATCCAACTTCCATGGAGGTTTTTAGAAGAACAAGTTGCTTTCAATTCTGTCAAAGGTTGCAGGGTTGTCATCTACAGGTTTCCAAGGATTTTGCTAATAGTTTCACAGTAACAACTTCAAAAGTGGGAATTATGAACCTTACAGTAACACCAGACAACATTTCATCAGCAATAGGAATCCCTAGAGGAGGGGAACAATGGTTTAAAAGCATCAAATTCACAATGCAGGACTACAAAGAATTCATCAAACTAGAACACAGTGAAATTTACCTGACAAATGCTATTCCCAGGGGTTTCATGAAGAGCAATTATTCAAAGTTTCTGATGATCATCCAGAAATATTTTACCTGTGAAGGACGGTTTCACATGGTCTACTCCTTCACCTCAGACTTCTACTGCATTTTGTGGGTAAGAGGTCACTTGACTTGCCTTTTTATTTATACAAAAGTCTAGGGAAAATGTTAGATAAGTTTCAAATAAAAAAATAATGCAATGAAACTTCTATTTTTAATCATGGTTTGATTAAGCTATTGGTGTTAGAGGAATTGAAGAGACTAGATAGATATTGGACTTCCTTTTTGTTCAAAAGTGGTTTCGAAATTGATGTTGTCACTCCTAAGAGAGCCTCCAAACCTAGAAACATTTCATCACCAACTGCAGCAGAGGAAGTTGAAGAAGGGAATAGATAATCTCCAACAGAACCAGTGAGCATGGAGACAGAGCCTTTGCAGAAGGTTGACACACCTAAAACAACACCTGCAAAAAAGAAGCAAACAGTCAGCAAACAAAGAAACAAGAGAGTTACTAGGAGCCAAACAATGGCTAAAGGAAACTTAGAGGACATTTTGCATGCAATTTACATTGAAGAAACCCTCATTATCCAAGCTGAAGACATTGAAGATGGAGGAAGAAAGCCGAAGAAAGGGAAGACAACTAAAAAATTAGAGTTTGCAGGTGATGATATTGGCTTCATGTTTCAACCTAGAAAATCAATGACCAGACATGCAAGAAAGGTCATGGAAAGTAGCAAAGAGACTGAGAAGATAAATGAAACTGCTCAGCCACCAAGCATCATAGATCTCTCTTCACCTGCAAAAGAAGAGCTGGTTATCAAACAAAGGAAGGGTGAAGAGAAAATTAGTGAAAAATCAGAAATTGAAACCCTTAAAGAACAGTTGAAGGTGGCAGGTGAGGAGATATTAGTTTTGAAGCAAGAGGCAAAGAAACACATAGTTGACAAAGTTCAGTTTGAGAAAATGAGAAAAATCTGGGAAGATCAAGTCACTAGTGTTTCAAAGACCTTGGACAACACAGAAAAGTTGTTAAAGTGGACTCAACCACTAAGGAGAGAGGTCAAACACATCAAAAAGATAACACTGCACTTGCAATCTAAGAACAGGGCATTAAAGGACAAAGTGCAAGATCTTCAAGAGCAATTGGATGTGATTCACGTGGAGTTGGAAAAGAAAGGATTGAAAATGACATTGGTAGAGGAGCCCATTAATCAACTAATTGTAAATGAGGAGGAAATACCACAAGAGTAATAAGGTAAGGTGAAATATGTTTTAGGAGGTTCATAACATGCAAAGAACCCAAATTTTTCAGCTGGAAAACATTTTTTGAAGACTATTTTGAAAACAACATTTTCTTGTTTTTTACACTTTTTCGTAGCGTACCTCAAGCTGAAAACCAGAAATACACAACGAAAAATCCTGTAGGTGAATTTTTGCATTTAAACTCAGTTTTGGCATGTTTTAAGGAGGGGGATCCATGGTTGCAAGGTGTCATGACATGATGAAGATGTAGGAAAAACAAAGAAGCAAATAAAATTGATGGAAAAGATATTTTTCTGATGCTAATAAAACTCGCTACGAAACTGCCCTATTTTCGTAGCGAGCAATTGTTGAAGGATTTTGAGCATCTTAAAAATTGTTTTTGCTAGTTGGAGACCTCCAGCATGTCAGTGGATATTATTAACATATATTTATGACTCAAAGGGAGTGCCATGCAACCAGGTCATCAGTCAAAACAACGTTGAAGATGAAGGTCATCCATTCCTAAAAAGCAGGGTTATGTTCCATAGATCTAGGGTGCTATAAATATGTACAGTGGTGGCAAACTTGTTCATGTGTCCTTCGAGCATGTGAAATTAATTATGTAACCATCATGTAACTATTTCACAGATAGGATAGAGGAATGTAATAAATAGGAGATAGAGTTTTATTAGGAGTTTGTTTCTTTAAAGGTAGCTGCCAGTTTTCTGTTTTAAGTTACTAATTTCAGTTATGAAAGGTGTCATAGTAGAATTCGAGGATCTAGCCACCAATCATATCATCCAAATTGTAAATAATGTCTATTTATAGACAAAACATCGAAGAAGCAAAGGGTTGGAGAATATTGCACCAAATTGCTGCTTGTATGTTTTTGACCATTATTAGTAATACAAAGTGACATTCTACTTCCAGACCTGAGATTCTCATGAGGTTTTTGATGTCTTATTGATCTGTATCTTTATGTTTAATCACTTGCAGTAGATTTCATCTCTAATTACTCAGAATTCATAATATTATGCTCTGACTTCCTTTAGTGGTGAAATGATTGTGTTTTTCTATGTTGTGTGTGTGAGTTACCTTTATTAAAAACCTCTATCTGCCTCAACTTCCATGTGAAGAACCACTGTCACTAAAACTACTGATTGTTGACTCCATAATCCCAATGGTAGCAAGCCTGCATTTTTCAACCTGCAATCATACAAAACAAGTTACAATTTCTATAGAATTAGCCATCTAGTACTGTCCTTATTTAAAATCATAAACCCCCATTGAGAGATCCCTCTCAAACTGAAGAGGCTAATATTCAGTTAGAAGTGGTTTGAAACAATTACACTGAGTTGTTTGATGAGCAGCCAATCAAGATCAATTTGGTGATAACAAGATCACGGACACCCAAATTAATTACACTTGCTAATAGAGGATTCAACTGTATTGGGTTGTCAAAGATGACCAAATCCTGCACCAAGGCAAGTGGATCACTAGGAATCACGTTCAAAAGAAGTTTTCTCACCTCATAGAGGCACAAAACGCAATGGGGACCATTGCTTCCTAAGGCGGGAGGATTGGTCGAGGTGGATATTGGTGGCCACCCACTTATTCCACCTAGACCCCCAACATTGTTTTCTATCAGTTTCCTATTTTTCAGCGTAGTTTCCTATTTTGGTAATTTTCTATTTTTCGCAGTTTTCAGGTCCTGAACTTCTAGAGCCATTTTTAGGTCCTAAACGATGTTTTTTGGGGAAATGGGAAAACGTGGGTCTTTGAATTTTTTTATTGTTGAAAGTTGTTGTCCACATATAGACCTTTTTAACATGCTATTATGCATGCCAAACGAAGATCGTATGGCGAATTTATGACCCTGAGAAGTTGACATTCCAACTAACCCCATTGAGGCCCATATCTTTTGGCGCTTCATCTCCTAGAATTAGGTTTTTGGATGTTTAGGATTTCTCATTTTTCTTCATGGTAAAAATTCCTTTTAACCTCATTTTAACACAATTGAAAAGGCATGTAACCCTCATATCTCTCTTAGAGATGAGATACCATCGCTTGAGCTAGTTTTCTTTCATTTTGCATGCAATCAATTTTCAACGTTTGTTATTTATTAATTGAATTTTAGTTTCACTGTATCTCATTTTTTATGTCTTAAATATATATTTCATTTCATTCCATCATAAATCCGAATTAGTTTTTAGAGCTAGGTGCTAATCCTTTGCCTTTTTTAATTTGAGGAATTACTAAGCTCTTGGTCGGATAATGTTGCTCTAACACAGAAGGAATCTTAGGCCTTATTTGTGTGCTTTGGAGTAGGACCCTCACCGAAGGTTTACTTATGATACCTCAAATGAAAACATCCCACGATATGTCCAATATGTGCAACTCGACATCAATCAAAAGTGTGATTAAGACCTAATGACACAACCCTAGCTCGAGGTTTTTCTTCTTCCTCCTAACCAAAACATTCATCTTCATTAAATTTTAAGCAGATAATAGGTAATAGGGCATGTTGATAGGTTTAAACCCCATTATATGAATCAAAATCCAAATGTGGTAGTGATAAACCAACCATATCTCCCTTCACATGTCACAAGTTTTTTAATGACAAAAAAAACATGTTGCCATAAAGGGAGCAATGCTTCTCATAAAATACCTTTCCTTAAATACAACAGTGGGGATGACCTATGTATAAAGCGACACCAACATTCCCCATCGATTTCAAATTTTTTAAACCAGTGTTCCCCATCTCAAGAAAGCTTGGTCATAGTGGATATCATAAGTTCATTGATCATTATAGTTAGTTGTCTTACAAATGACCACGCTTTGTTGAATGTTTAGGAAAACTCCAACGTGATAGTTGTGTCATGCCCCTGGAATCGTCTAAGGAATTCAGCCCCTGGAATCGTCGTGTCATGCCCCTGGAATCTACAAATATATTCCAAAATTCAAGTTTTATTTGGATGGCATTGATATTTCCTGCCTATACGCAGTTAATGACACCCCCGCTTCCTCCCCTATAATCGTTGGACGATGACTCAACGTTTACAACACAATTCACCGCTACAACCAAATCCTGGCGGATAACCATTTGAATGAACCATAGTGATGAATTTTTTTTCGACCTACGAAAAAAATAGCCTCGCATGCTACAGAATTATGCCACTGAAATGTGGCAAAATTATGTAACTGTGCATGATTTGTGTGCTTTACCCTGTTGACTGGACACTGACGTGACCACAGACACATGATGCATGCTCACTTGGCATGAAAATTATGTCTGTGTTGTTGTGTTTGGGTTTTGACGAGTCGCTTAGGTGGCAGTGGAACGGTCAAGCAATATCCCATATTCAAAAACAATGTAAAGTTTGTTGTTATGTATAATGTTTGCTAATGTTTTAATCTTCGTAACATAAGTCGAGTGGTATGAGGTTATATCAATCGAGGAGACATTAGTATGCGCATTATGGTTATAGGTTGGGTAGAAATATTGTTATGGGATACATTAGGAAAGGTATTGGAAAGATTTTAAATATTTTAGTCCTTAGGACAAAATAAAAAGTAAGGATTTTAAATAAGGATTTCAACATTTTAGTTCTTGGACTAAAGTGAAGAATAAAAAAGGTTTGATATAAAGAGTAGGATGGATAAGTTTAGAATAGGATAAAGAGGGGTGTGAGATAAAGAGTAGGATGGATAAGCTTTGAAGCACCCAAAACCAGGTTTTCACTACTAGATCTCTCTCTCTCTCTCTCTCTCTAACAAAACTAATCATAGGACTGGAAATTAAGAGGTCGTAGAAGGGGATGGGTCGACCATCCTCTTTAAAAATTCTAAATATGATTTATTTACTAACTCCTTGATGAATTCTTTGTTAGACTTGGGTCTTTGATATAACCACAATCGATGTTGATTGGTCATTAATGATGTATATGCATAAGTAACTCAATTAAAATTGTGTATATATAATCTCCAACCAATTTCTTGGCTTTCCAGTAAAAGTATATCCTGCTACGCCATCCAGGAAGGTCTTCACAGTCGAAAAAAATTCTTTTACCCTAGTGATTTTGCCAGAATATTGGTTTTCCAATATCACTAGGTGCTAGAAGCACCCAAAACTAGGTTTTCACTACCATATGTCTCTCTCTCTATTTAACAAAATAAATCACTGGAATAGAAATTAAGAGGTCGCAGAAGGGGATGGGTCGACCATCCTCTCTACAACTTTTAAAACTTATTGCTTTAATATCTCCTCCTCAATCGATGCCCATTGGTCATTAGTGGTGTCTGTGCTTCGTCAATAGTGGGGAGATTTACGAACCCATTTTAAAATACAACTTCAACTTCATATGCTCCTATCCATTGGTTATATAATTTTCCTTTGAAGTCCTTGTATCTTGAATCAAACAAGAAAGCTCAATCTCCTTCTTTAAATTTATTCTTTTCTATGAATACATCGTGCCACTTTGCTCATTGTTGTCAAATGAAAATAGTTTGTTGTATGTCATCCTAAAAAATTTCATCAAGTTCATTGAATTGATGTTGTTAAGCCTGAAAGAGGTACATTCCAACTTACAAATGTGTCCTTAATGTCTTGATTTCAAATTCAATAGGAAGGAAAACCTGTGTTATGTATACAAGCTCATAAGGAGTAAAACCTATGACATTTTTCCAAGTGAATTTGTAGGCCCACAAGGCCTCTAGGAGTTTCTCAGCCCAATCTTTATGATGTTGTTGTACCATATTGGTCAAGATATTCTCCAAAACCTTGTTAGTAACTTCTACTTTTTTTTTTCCTGCACGTGATACATAGTGGAAATCTGGTACTTAATTTTGAAATTCTCATTAATAGATTGGATGACTTTGGAAGTTAACTGATTCCCTTGATCTATAAAAATATCCCCTTGAACACCAAAATAAACAAATATTTCTTCATACAAGAAATCATTAATTGCCCGAGGCTTGGCCTCAACCAACTTAAATACGTAGTCAATGCACACCAAAATGTATGCATTATGTTTTTATGGTGGGTTGGTCGACCCTACAAAGTCGAGAGCCCAATTTTCAAAGGGTTTTATCATAACTATGGTTGTGGTGGCATTTTGTCAAAATGTGTTGGCTTTCCCATTCTTTAACATTTGTCGCAAATTTTGACATATTTCTTAGTGTCCCTGAATATATTTGGCTAGTAATATCCTTGCTATAAAACTTTGTTTGCAGTTATTTTATCATCAAAGTGTTGTCCACAAGGCTTGTCATGACATGCTTTTTAGGATGTCGTAAATTTCATTTTCCGAACACATCATTTGATCATATGATCAGGCCCAGTTCAAAATAGGTACCCTTCAATTCAAGAGCACATAACACTATTTCTAACAACCTTTTTCCGTTCTCTGGGTGACAATAATTGTGGGAGTTTCCCTGCAACGAAGTAGTTAATAATATTTGTAAACCAGAGTGTATTAGTACATAAAGCAAACAAACGTTCATCAGGAAAAATATCTTCCGTAGGATTTAATTCATCTTTATTATGAAGCCATGATAGGAAATAAACAATCACATTTTCTTTTCCTAGCTTGTTAAGGATAGTAACATCAAATTCTTACAAAAGAATAAGGCGCCTGGTCACTCTACATGAGTAATAGGTTTATTCATGAGATACCAAATGGAAGAGTGATTAGTGTATACAAACACATGATACCCATTAATGTAATGACAAAATTTATTTATAGCGTGAACCATGGAAATGAATTCTTTTTGGGTTACAATGTAATTCAATTCAATTGGGTTTATGTTCTTGCTGACATAATAAATGGCATAGATATTTTTCTCTTCCTTTTGTCCTAACATAAACACCATGGACATATCTAATGTGCCAGTATGAATGTGAAAAGGCATGGACCAGTTAGGGCCTCATAGAATAGGAGAAGTTGATAATTTTTATTTAAAGGTATCAAATTATTGCTGAAATTGATTAGTCCAATAGAAATCTACAAAATTTTTAAGGAGGTGGAATAACGCGGAAGCTATTTTTGTAATTTTTTTTGTAAGTCTTCAATAATATCCCACATAGCCTAAAAATATGCAGACATCCTTTTGTGTAGCAAGGGTTGATAATTTAATAATTAATTCTATTTTAACGTGGTCCACCCTATTCCATTTTGGAGAGATATGTGTCCTAACGCAATTCTATCAGTGATCTAGTGGATTAGTAAAGTGCTCAAAATTAAAAGTGTTCAAAAGTGATCGAAAATAGTGCCAAAACGTAGATCTCATCGCCTGAGTCCAACACAACTTGAATTGCTCAAAACCGATATCATATGATCTTGATATCGTGTTCTGATCCTTTTCCTAAACAACTAAAACATTTGCAGGTTGGATGCAGGTACCCTGATTGGGTAATCTGTACGCTGACTGTGCAGGGTGACTTTGTTTCTCGGGCCAATGGCAGGTTTAAAAGTGGCCTCATTGGATTGGTTCGAATTTACTGTGTTTTTATTGGTGGTTGGTTGTTTGATGTGGCCCTATGAATGGGAACCACGTGGGCCAATGGTGAAAAGCCACATGGCCTCCCAAAGGTTGAGTAAATTTTTTTTATGGCCAAACTACCAGCGGGGAGGATCGAACACGAGACCTCAAGTTAAACAATGCAACGCTCCACTCCATCACCAACGGTGGGACTTAACATCTATAGTCTCCATTTCATATTTAAACTTTCAACTGTTCATGTATGGGGGATGTGGCCAGGGTTAAGCCTTGGTCCCCAATCACCTCACCACCCACGAGAGTGCATGCAGGAGGGGAGCCGAGGGCTTGAGCTTAAAACCGGTCCAAAGTCCGAGTACCGAAACCTTACCACAGTTCGGTGCATGGTTGGTACACCCCCAGTAACACAGAACCAAACCACGATGCGAGTGTGGGTTCAAACGCAGACCGATGCGAAGTTCGGGAAGGATGCTGGGTATTAGGGCACGTGGCCCAAATTTTCCCGCCCAAAGGAGTAATTGGGACATTTAAAAAAGGAAACAAATTGCACCCAATTCAGCGTGAATCTCGCCAGCACCAGGCAGAATTTTCGCTTGGCGGTTCTGGAAAAGGCAGATTCGTAGA
The DNA here is from genome assembly GCA_034641835.2 of Pinus albicaulis. Lineage (NCBI taxonomy): Eukaryota > Viridiplantae > Streptophyta > Pinopsida > Pinales > Pinaceae > Pinus > Pinus albicaulis. The sequence goes on from CM076583.1 coordinate 1,067,413,334, forward strand.
ACATTTAGCAGGTGAGTGAAGTTTGTAGAGGGGTTAGCAACAAAACTTCTCTAGAACATGACTTCTTTATATTTTGACCAAATTAAGCCAAAAAAGAGCCTAGCTTGGGGTTTTTTACTATTAGAGACATCATTTTTGCATTCTAAGCACTGTAAATCCATGTAATCTCAAATTTGAGCACTTATTGAAATAGGCCCAACATTGGAAGCTGGACCAAGAGATGTAGCCCTAGAGGGGTGAACTCCTTCGTTATTTTGTTGTCTTGTGTTACTATATATGGTATTATTGTCTCTGTTTTTATGCTGCAAATCGAGTTAAACACCGTTAATTTATTTTTTTTTGAAAATTGACTAATTGCCTAAAAGACATAAAATTTTACTTGCACATTTCCTCAAACCTTCAAGTTTACAAATACTAATCACTTAGTGAGAAGCATTTGAAATTTCTCATTACTCGGAGAAAGGCTTATGTCTTGACGCTGAATTAATACTTTTCAATATTTTTCAAGGCTTCCTCAAAAGTTTACCCATATATTGTAAAGTCATACGTATAAATTTCAATATAGTCATTGGAAAAGTCAGAAAATATCCCAAGAACAACTAGCTGGAAAGTTATTGGAGCATTACATAATCTGAATGGAAGTACTTGGTATGCATAATTTCCCCATGTACAAGTAAAATTTGTGTTTTCTTGATCTTCATGGGCTACTTGGATCTGACTGTTGTTGTTGAATCCATCGAGAAAAGAGAAAAATATATTCCCTACTAGGGTATCTAAGACTTGATCAATGAAATTCAAGGGAAATTAATGTTTTATAGTAGCCTTATTGAGTTCCCAATAATCGACACACACTTGCCATTTTCCATTCATTTTAGGGACAATTACTAGGGGTGAGACCCATTTGCAATAAAAAGTAGTATAAATAAAACCTGCATTCAACAATTTTTGTAGTTCCTCTTTGACCATGTCCTTTAGTCCTGGATTCATCCTCCTTTGGGGCTGCCTAATAGGTTGAGAAGCCTCATGGGTAAAAAAATTGGGAGGAATCCCCTTCATGTTAGTATAATCCTGGGAAAAAGCACTACTATTTTTCCTAAGCATTTCTATAAGTTGCTTTTGTTGTGAGGGTTCCGGCTGGGCCTTAATGTTCAAATTTTTTCTAGAAAAAATTCAATAGATTTAGTTTTATTTTCCATGGTAGTATCAAGTGGAGCTATTGTATCTAGTTGTTGTACTAATTTAATGGAGGAACATGTTTCCTAGGATTATTTTCCAAAAACTTGACTAAGAGGTGAATCATGATCGATATAGGGATGCGCTATAAAGGTACAAATTAAGTCATCCTCAGTATTTCCTTTAAAATTTTTGACTTGTTCAAGGGTGAACAGAAGTCGAGTAGGTTATTCATCACTGTATTCAAACCAAAGAGATTATTCATGGTTTGAGGGTTTAGTGGGAGGATAAAGAGTAAGCTTCTTAGTAGAATTTCCTTGGAAAATAGTCATATCCCTAGATCTACAACTGATATAGGCATCTCCTATGGAAAACCATGGTCTTCCCAAGATTAATGGCTAGCCTCCAAGTTTTAATTTAGGCTAAAGAATCATAAAGTCAGCTGGGTATTACCATTAATCTATGGAAATGACAATATATTCCACCACCTCTTTTGGTTTTATGGTAGACCTATAAACCATTTCAAGGATAGTTGGGGTTGATTGAAGACGAGGTAACAAGTTTCTCCATGGTTTCCTTTATCATGACATTTATGGCTACCCCTAAATCGATCAAGTAATTGGATATGGGGGTAATATATTGCTAACAACGATGATGGGGCTTCCATGGTCCCCATACTTTTCCATAAACACTTTACCCAACATTAAATTTGTTAATTTTCCAATCACATGAACTTCCTTGGGAGCTCTTTTTTTCCTCCTCGGTTTCCTTAAACAAAGTTCCTTAACTGATTTTACATATATAGCGACATCCTTAATGGCTTGAAACAATGGAATATTTACACGTACATTTCTTAATTCTCCTATGAAATAAAATTCAAGGTTTGCAGGAGGTTTTTCAAGACATAATATCTCTAGATAAGGAGCATAATCTATCTCATTCTCAGAAAATTGTTTTGTTGAGGTACTTTGAGCTTTTGGGAAACTCAATTTTGGTTCTAGAGAGCTATCTTCCTCATATTGTTCTTGGATAATAGGAGAAGTTTGATTTTGGATTACTTTTCTAGAACACAGATGGATATCTTTGCAATCCACTGATGAGAGGGTATAAGTAGGAAAAGGAGGTAGTTCAACACTGTAGGTGGGTTGGACTACTCTATTTTTCATATTAGGGATAGGTTGAGCAAGCAGTTGAGGTCTCTGCCAAGTCTAGGAACATTGATTAGATGGTAGCTAAAGTTGTTGAAAATGTGCTTGAGGTGGAACTTGTGGAGTCATATTTCCAAAGGGAGAAGGCCCTCTTTAGCCTGTGGCCCACCGCTGAATTTGCATTTGAGGGGAACAATGTGGCAAAGGCACATGATGGTACCGATCAAAAGTTGGAGTAAAATATTGGGAAGGATCGAAGGGTGGAGGTATAGATGATCGAGGGGGCCATGGTTTATTTTGAGCCACAAAAAAAGCATGCTTGGTATCCTCATTGAATTCTTGAAACATTACCTTAAGTTTAGTTAGAGAAGGATAATCTTGAGTAGAATGTTTTTGGTCACAAATATTACATGTCTCAATATTTTTTAAAGGAAATTCTCGAAGAGGATGTTTCTTCTGACATTTGTAGCAAAATATGGCCAAGGCTAACTCAACCTGTTCCTTCTTCTTTTTAGCTTTTAGGATGTCTGATTGAGAGCTAAGTGTGTTGAGGGTCAATTTAAAAATTATCTAATAACTTCCCTAACTCAACTTTATTCACCCCTACCCTGCTTGACCTAGTAATCCTAGAGATAACATCCTAAGAATTATTTCCATATTTTGAGTTTCATTTATAATATTGTTTTCACGTCATAGATATCTTCATATGAAAATAGAGAAACATATCTTGCTCTCATAAGGTTTAATGTTTCAAGGCATTCCTCTCGTATACCTTTAAGAAAAATGATACGCAGGGTTTCTATGTCCAAAGTATTTTATTTTTTCTTTGTAAATTATACTGGAACCTTTCCATGTAATCCTTGAGAATTTCATCATTTTCTTGGGACATTTTGAAGATTTATTCTTTAATATCTCATACCTTGTAGTAGTCCTGATATTTTTTCAAAAATGTCTTCTTCATATCATCCCATGTTCGAATGGAGTTTCCCCCATGTATTGTAAACCAACGAAGGGATGCATCTTTTAAAGTTGCAGGAAATAATTTCAATTTTTGCGCATCTGTAAATTAATCACAGCTATGACCAAGAACATCAAACTCAAATGTAAAGGTATCCAGATCCTCCTTTGAAATATCATGAAAATTTGGAAGGGAAGAGGAGTGTTTTTCATTTATACCATTCTATCATTATCGTGGATGTGGAATTCAAAAGTGACGTGTCCATTTTGTCTGGGACCATTCACTTCTTCATCACCCATCTTTTACTTATTGAAGTTCCGAATCTTATTGGAACCTTCTAAAATTTCTAGTTATTCGTCTAATGTAGCATATTTTGAAATAGGGTTTCCCTTCAGTGTTCACTATTGTATTATTTTGAAATAGGGTGACTTTTAAAGGATATTTCATTCCCTTCTAACTTGTCAGAATGTTAGTTTAAGCAGCTCCTATCGCACCACATGGGGTTTTAATGTGTGTTTTAATGGATTTATCATGTCCTAATGAATAAATATAACAAGGTTTTGGGTTACTAAAAGCGGTGATTAATAACCCCTTTGGTTGCTTCTAGCCCTGATAACTTTTTATACTAATTATTTGGGGCATCATGAATATTTTAAGTACCTCCTCAACAATGACGCAAAAAAATACAATGTATTTATATGATTGATGACTTTGATAAAGGTTTAGGCTACATAATTCATTTTAATTATTAGAATGGGGTTGGTAGACTCACGAGACTCTCTATGTTGTATTCACAAGGGAGAAGCCCTCACACTTATTCAAATGACCTAGGCAAGGGAATGCATGTGAATTTGTGGTTGAATGGAAAAACCTACCTATGGAAGATACACAACATCATTAAGTGGCACTTCAAGTTGCCAAAATCCCTTAGGGGTGACTAGCTTAGTGCACCAAGTGTATTTTGTATTTCAGGCAATTCTGCAACATTCAATTCTGCAACTTCTACTCATAGAGCAGACTGAAAAATTCCCCAAACCATAAATCACACAAAAACACTTTCTCATAAATAAAATTTCACACTTCTTGGAAAATAAAATACCACACATGCTTGAAATTGAATCAATTAAAATCAAAATAATTATAGACAAAAGTGAGAATATAAACCTACTTACAGATTTAACGAGAAAATTTGTGGCACAAAGTTGTATCTTGAGTGGGATCCCTGCTCAAGGTCGACGTGTGCCTCTGAGCACTTTAGCATTCAACACATATGAGAAATTAAACTCTGAATCTCATACAATATGGCAAAGAAAAATATAACATCGCAAAACAATATGCAAATCAGTATATTAACATGATATTAACCAAGCAAAATAATAATAGAATCTATATCTGACTATCTCCTGCACTTCAACCACTAATATATATACACACAAATATAAGCCTTAACTTAGAATGGGTAATAATAATGATTATTCTCGGTGAAATAAATAGACATGAAAATATAAATAAAACTAACGACTAACTAATGATTCTAGGATCATGTTAATAATGTTTGTTATTTGTGGCCTCTATTGCCCACACATTGAGCCAATGAACTGATATAATCTTGGGTGTTGGTATAACCATGAGTCCGAGATGCATTGATTTTCCGAAAGTATTTTTAGCTGATAATTAATTCTAATGGTTTAATCATTTTCATATTCTTATTCATCATTAAGCAATTATATAAAAGACATCAATAGTAGAAATATTTATGAAAGTAGGATCATAAGGAGACAACTAAACGAGAGACACACATATTGTACCTTGGGAAAACCCACTTGGGGGAAAAAACTAAGCAGCCTTTTCGTTAGACAAATTATTCAATTCAACAAGAGATACATCTAATATTTTCAGTATAAAAACAAGGTCAAACCGACCACAAACAATCCAAGTTAAGCCTGGTCAAACAAAGGTAAATAGTCTCATAAATTCAGTATGCCCAAAAGAGATTCATTCTACCCATATTCGATCTACAAGAGATTGTCTACCCATACAATTTCATTTTGTCCAAAAGATGATTTGTTCTTCCTAGATGATGGCTTGTCCATAAACTCAACTTGCTATCATTCTTCTCCTTCACTTGAAAAAAATAGTAAGTATGTTGAAGAGTGAGTTGAATTGCTTGTACTAAGAGGAGGATGAAATGACTTTATATAGTCATTCAAACAACTAAAATATGTGTCACTAAAGGGTCAAACCAAATTTATCATTAGGAGGGATGAATTCATATTATGGAGCCAAAATTATAATTTCCCTCCTTTGAAGCCAACATGAAAAACCATAAACCATATCATGCTTCTTGCTCTTGAAGATGGGTGAAGTGTTCACCTGAAACATCGGGCCCTTCGATGAGAATACACAAGTCTCCAGAAATTCTAAATACATGTTCTTGACTATGGAAACATACACACAAACCATATCTATGTTTATAATTTTGGTGATTGAATATGAATTATGAAGATATACCATAGCTACAAAATTCAACACTCCCTATTAGCTTGGAGGTATTCATGATGAATGTCCAGATTCTCTCTTGTTGAAAAAATTCTCTAATCAAAGGTTAAAACAATTCATCATTTATCATGAACATCAAAATCACTTGATTACCAAAATCCTGGTCAACAACTTTGACCCATGTTAAATCAACAATATCAACTAGTCACCATAATTACGGTCAACATCTCTGACCCATGGACGTACATCATTAACATCAACTAGTCACCATAATTATCATCAACATATCTGACCCATGGTATACAAACTAGTCCTGCTTCACCATAATTATGATCAAAATCTTTGACCCATAGTGAAACTCTAGGGACACACTCAATTCATTTGAGTAATTCTTGTCCCAATTTTGAAGGTCTCACTCAATCCACTTGAGTAATTTTTTTCCTAATGACAAATGTGCTCACTCAACCTATCATGAGAGTAATTATGAGCCTGATGTTGAAAGGCACCCACTCAACCTTATGGTTGAGTAATTCAGGGCCTTTAAACTAGACCATTCTCCCTAATCCTGGTCAACATACTTGAACCAGGGAGAATGACTGTCCCCGATGCTGCAACTTCAACACTTCCTCTTTCTGAGAGACACACTCTTAACTAATCCAAGCTTGTCCTTGAAGTATACAAGCTTCATCCTGGGATAGAGTATTTTTTCAGCAACCTGCTTGTCTATAAAATAATACTTGAGAGTCACACTGCTCGCTTCTAATACTATGTCTTTGTAATATATCTCACTATTATTTGGCTTGTCATCATGGTCATCTCCTGCACTTTATCAAACAATTTTTGCAAATAGATTCTAAAGCCTTGCTACTTCACAACTTGCCAATCCAAGTTGCAATATACTCAACCTCTACATGACATGAGTGCAATAAATGTATACTTCTTTCTCATCTAAGAAATCATCGTGGAGCCTAAAATAAAGAAACATCTTGACGCACTCTTTATGTTTCCTGCAGTCACTGCCCGATTTGAAACTATATATTCCAGCAACTACACTTAATCATTTCAATCCATATCCAATTGTACCATGTTTGACGGTCACCATGACTGGGTGCTTTCTTTGTGCAACAGGTCCTGCTGTGGAAATTGTGTTTTTTCTATTTGCCACTATTGATATGTAGTTACTAAAGCACATCAACTATCTAATCTGACAATATCAATGACAGTTTAAAAGAATTGTAACAATAAACTTCCTTTGACCAAGGAAGATCTCATCTAGCTTATGCCACACTTCAAGAAGTAAAGTATCTAACCAATATCCTTCATTTCTAACCTAGAGGTAAAATCCTTCTAACATTGAAGAGGGATTCCCTCTATCATGTGAGTTTTTCATCAAGTCCATAACATGCCTAAGATCTGACAATTGGATAAATTGTCTCCTCATACCCTTCTCCCTCTCACTAGGAGAATCCTCATGAATTTCACTTTGTACTTCTCTAAGTTTCCATCTACCACATACTTCATCTTGAAAATCACCACTGAATTCTTTTTGGCACAATCATGGCATCCTTCAAATTTTTTGATGTGCCTACTCCCTCTGAACTAGGATCTCCTTCAGTCATTAGGCACAATTTTAGATGTTTGTACAATTTCTCACAAATAATTGATTTTGGGAGAGTCCTATTGTCACAATATTTTCTTTGTTATTCTAATACTTCCATATGCTACTAGTGCCTTGGAAGACTTCACGATGTACCTGAAATTTTCACCAGGAGGTCATGGAAGAAAAATTATAACCAGGCAAAAGTTTTAAAGACAAGAGGCTTACTAATAGTAAAACAACAACAAATAATAATAAAGGAAGAGAGATATAAGTTACTCATATTTTGATTAATTGAAGGGAATTTTAAACTCCCTCTTGATCCAAGCCATCTTGCAGAAATCAACCTCTTCAAACTTAACATTCTTGTCTTCATCATCAATTACTTTCCTTCCTTGCATGATCTTGCATTTCCTTTGCATGAGTTAGGGTTTCTTCATCCAACTAAATCATCATCTTTCAATACTTTGGGTCTATGGTTTTGTCCACAAACCCTAGGGCTTTATTAATCATATTTTTCAAGACTACCTAGGATTTACAAGCCCTCATACTATTATATTTTCCAATAGGTCTCATAACACAAGTGTTATGAATCTTCTTTTTAGCTCCTTTCTTGCCACAAATATGATCGATCAAAACTCTTCTATATGCTAAACATCAAATGGAATTATGATTTCGAGAACATATCTCAACCAAAATAATCATGATTAATACAATGAACAAAATATTTTGACAAAAATCCTTACTGATGTTTTTTCACGTACAATATATGATATTAGTATTTAGATATCTTCTCCTTCAACACACACTCACAAGTATCCCTCTTGAAATGCTACTGAGTCTTCATGATTGAAAAGTATTAACCTTACAACATTTTCCTACAATACACACGTATTTCAATACATAACTCCCACCAACACTATCAAATAATAATTATTATTATATCATCGAGTAGGGATGTTGATCCTTGCGCCCCAATCAAATTGAATACAATCGATTATGTTAAAGATTTAATGATGACAATGATAAATATCAATTTGGGATTAGGCTAGTTCAAAGCTTTGGTCAATCGACACAAGATTACTCTTCCCACAACTCGTTTCCATGCTAAGAGACACATTATTATCCACCTATGTTGTCTAATGAATGATCAGTCTTTCAGTCAATAAAACCAACTTTGAAAGAAAACCCTTACACAATACAATAAGTTTGGTCACTCATTTTTGCACGCTTCCTAATCTAGATATTTATTCATAATCACTTACTGTTGGACCCTTCCATTTTTTATGTAGTGATTTTCTTGGAGTGACTGGAGTCGGTCAAACTCCAACTCCATATGCCCTTTCATATACAAGTGTTTTCCTTCTCCCTCCCACCATCCATTAGTTGAAATTTTGAATTTGGTATTAGCCGTGATCCCTCTTCTCAATGCACACGTATGATAAGGGGAGTTTATCTGCTTGCTGCAATGACAAAAAATCTTGCCTAGGTCGCATGGTGGGTGAACGAATTGCCTGAGATCTACATCGTATGTCTCGACATGTGTCTCAGTAACTGAACTACATACAAGAAAAAACTATATACCAAAATCACACTTGAACTACATATGTCTCTACACCAGAATTACATACTATAATTACATGGATACGTATATGCAACCAAACTACAACCAGAATCCCAAGTTTCACTCTTGTGTTACATCACTTGAATCTGGTTACCCTAAGATATATAGATATGATCCTGACAATGCTACAATTTGAGAGCCCATTCTGGCCTCATCTAGAATGAATGGTTAGTATCCCCCAATGCTACAGTTCGGGAGCCCACGCTGGCCTTTGCCATAGATAAAGAAATGATATTTTCTTGCTTCCTCTATAGATCCTTTCAAATGTGACCACTGAACTTGTAGCAGATATATTGTTGCTCATTCTTTTGATTTAGCTTCCCTTCAAACCTCACTATGATACATGTATTCTTAGTTTATAATTACTTCTAATAATTTGTTCATTTTCATATTTTTATTCATCATTAAGAAATTACACAAAATACATCAACAATAGAAATATTTATAACAATAGGGTCATAAAGAGACAACTAAACAAGAGAAACAAATATTTTACCCTCGGAAAACCCAAGAAACTTTTCCTTAGATAAATTATTCAGTTCAACAAGAGATACATCTAATATTTTCAGTCTAAAAATGAGTTCAAACTAACCATAGACAATCCAGGTCAAGCCTGGTGAAGCAAAGATAAATAGTCTATGGTGAGCCCTGGTATTGCACCAAGAATGATGCAACTCCCAGAGGCTTCCCTAATTTACTTTATCAACCCGGGGTTCGTACAAAATTGGAGGTGGCAGTGCTATATACACAACAGATTCATTCTACTCATGTCATCCTCTTCTGAACTTTACAGAAGGGTGCTACTTCTAGGGTTTCTGGATGAAGTCTGTCACACTTCTGAATTTAGGCCTAGGGCTACAAATGATTCAAATCCATGGCGCTATCAACAAGTACAGAAATACACTACATCAAGAAAGTACATCTAACTACTCTACAGTGAAAGAAATCTACCCATTAAGCTTTGATAAGAAATGAAAGAAAACTAGACATCTTGCATGAAGTAAATTGTTGAATTGAAACTACATAAAGGAAACTAACCTAATCACACTTTGCTGGGAAAAAAAGATAAAAACAATCTACTCAATCTAGTTTCTACCTATCGTTATTTTAATCCTGGAGCTAATCATGACCTAACTCTGCTCATAAATGTGTTGTTTTTTAGCTAGGAGAAGAAAGCGCTAAGGTGGCTTATGGAAGGCTTGAACACATGAGTGCAAGGATGAAGGCGTATGGGTGGTTTTGGCAGGTATAGAGGACGTGGATGGTGGTTTCCTGGCTTAAGGAGGGGCCCACTGGTGTTGTTGTAAGCGCTACTACAATTTTCCTGTAGTGCTACAGGAAAGTCCTGAATTGCTACAGGAAACAGTCCGAGGGAAATCTGAGGCCAAAAATGGTTGTGAAAAGGGTAGGGAAGGTGGAGTGAAGGTCTTTTTAGATGAGTGGAAGGTGGCCCACCCATTGTCCAAGCTCATAACCTCTTGGGAGGCATATCATGCACCTCTAGGGTTTGCTCATGGTGTAGGGATGAAAAATCTGAAAACATGGCTGATGGCGATTTTGATGAACAAAAGACTGATGAAGGGTGAGAGATGAAGCTAAAGGTGTTGGTGAAGTTCTCATTGGATGTGTTACCTGAATCTGCAATAAAACTACTTGTTCATGCAATAAATATGGACAAATTCATGATAAAGGCAATGGAAAATATGAATTGAATTTAGAAAGCAAATATACTTTAACCTACAAACATAGATCTAACACAACATTCTAAACATATCCATGGAACTACAACAACCTAAATTATTCAGTCGAAGAAATCTTAAACTAAAAATTAATTTTGGCCTTTGGGGAAGGTCTACCCTCCTCAAGCTCCAATGAAAGAGATGAGAGGGGGAGGTTTGACTCACAACTTTCTAAATTTACTCTACCAACATGTAAGTAAGCTAAATTTATAGCAAAAGACAAATGGAAGCAAACTAAAAACAATGAATTGAAATGCAAGAAAACTAGATAAATAATCATAACCAAAACTAGCTAAAATGACATAAAATTAAAGAATTAATACACAAGGGAGACTAGGGCACATGGATTAGGACCTAACCCACAAGCCTAGCCCTCTGAAACTAGATCAGTGAAGCACAATTTGAATACTCATGTTATTGCAAAAGATAGTCTCATTACATCAACATGAAAGTCTCAAAAACCTATTACAAGAGCTAAGAGCCTAATGGCTTTCTCCAAAGTTATAATATTAATGAGATCTTGCTCAACCCTATTTAACCTAATGGGTAGCTACCAACAACTCACTAAAAATTAGGTGATGATTCCACTTGACTGCAAGTGAAGTGTAGCTTTCATGCACTTGATCTTGAGTTTTCTTGGATGCCTTTGATTTCGAGCCGCTGGAGGGAATCTCGAGGATCCATTGGCTGCCTTTAGAAGTTAAGGAGGTGGAAAATCCCCCTAGAATCTCTCCTTGCTGTTTACTTTGAGTCTTAATGGCAAAATCTTCACCAAAAATGCAATATCTTCGTAATTTTCCTATATTTAACTCATGTTAGGTATTCGAAGTATGATAAGCCTCAATCACCATCTACACTAGCATCATAAGACCATAATATAATTAAAATTCAAGAAAAAGAGACTTAATAAGGCAAAAAGGTGACCATTAACCCATCCAATCTAACTAATGATGGAGCTCATCATCAGCCACCTACTAGATGGTTGCTCATCCTCTGAGCAACTAGTCCTCCTTCTACATTTATTTTAAAGCTTTGATGGACCCTCTGACTTCCCAAGGAAGAAGTGTGGGAGTCCCTTCAGGAGGGTAAAAACCATCATTCTTTTATGCTTCCTCCCATTCTCTGTTCCGGTCATCTTGGTCCTTTCCATCACTCAACCCCAGCAACAAGGGTGGACTGAGATTCAAACCAAGCCACTAAATATTTTTGGCCTTCATGGCCTTCTTGTACAATGGTGCTCTCTCCAAGGCACCCCTCAATATTTCTAGTGTGTGGTACTCCATGTTTCTAAGGCTGTGAGAGAGGCTATTCCATCTCCTTTGACTAGCCATTATGAACTCATCTCCAAACAACCTAGAAACATCATCAAAGTGAGCCATTTCTTGAGCTTGTGTGTGGATGTATTTTTCTGCAGGTGCAAGATCATTTTCAATATTTAGATGGTTATTGATGACTCCCCTAGGGCTGAATAGTTCTGCCCCAATGCGTAAGGGTTCTATGTTTTATCTCATAACCCTCCTCATTTCTTGAGCTCTAGTCTCTTCATTAACCATCCATGATGCCAATTCCATTAATTTCATGTCTCCCATCCTAGGATTGGGGTCCCAAATGTTTAAGTCTATCAACACAAGGTTATGCATGTAAAACTCTTCCATTTTTTTCTTGTCTACCATACTTGATTAGTTTCATAAATCAATGAATTGTCTATAGTTTTGGAAAGGTAAGGATCCATGGGAGGCTAATGTTTTTATTTGAAATATGAGCCACTACTCCTTGAGGTAAAATAAAAATGAATTTGAAGGATACCTATGTTGAATGGCCTCCATGCACAAATCTGCCATGGTGGTCACTTGTTTATCCTTTTGCTGAAGCTGCTCTTGTAGTGTTTCATTCTCTTCCTATGCCTTCTGAAGCTTCTCTTTCAACACTGATTCCCTGAGCCTAACATTAGATAAATCCTTCCCCAACTCAACTACTTTTACTTCCATGACCCCTATGTCATAGACACCTTTAGATGTGGCAAGATTCATCCAATGATGAGTGCGTTCCCTCTCCTCTTTCAACTGATAAAACAAAGGCACTGTGAACTTTTGATGAATTAATTTACCTCCCTCAATGTATGTGTAGTAGGAGCTGAGATTGGGTTGAGAGCTAGGGTTTGACACTAATTATAGATCTTTGAGGAGCAGTTTTTGTGAGGTGGCATCTTCTTTATCATCTTTTCCACCCTCTTTTTCACCTTGTTTTTCCTCTTGTGCCTTGTCCTCAAATACTTTGACCTCTTGCCCCTCTGAGGCTGTCTTTTCCTCCTCAACCAATGCATTTTTATCTAAATATGTCCTTGCTAGAGTTTCCTGTAGCAAAGATAGATTTTCCTGTAGAAAACTCAGTTTTTCTTGTTAAAGACCCTGTTTCCCTTTTTTCACTCTTTTAAGTCCTTGGAGGGTGTGTGGGGGTTGCATGAGGTGTATGGGATGCTAATATTGCTGAGTGTATTCTGATGTATGTTACAAGGGTCCTTACAAGTGAAGTGACCTATTGCACCCTTCCATCCTCTAATCTGATTTATTGCTCCTTCTTTGGTGATTATTCAATGGCAATAGGGCTCTTGGTGGAAGTCTGTGGTTTTCCTTGCCTCACCCTTTGACTCTTCCTAGTTTTGAAATACATAGGCATCTGCCTCTTTCTTTTTGTTTTGATAGGTGTGCTCAAAGTAGTTAGGGTAGCAACCACTTCTTGATCTATGATGTCTGGTGACATGCCAGTGTCTTTGGGGGAGGTTTCACTGCTTAGGATATGATTCAATCCATCCTTTTCCTCAGTCTTTTCTTCCTCCTTCCCCTCAAATTTTTATTGTTATACTTCTGCTGTCTCTGTGTTTTCTGCCTCAATTTATATCTCTTCTTTTTATTCCTTAGTTTTTGCCTCCTCTTCCTCCTCTTCTACCTCCTCTTCAGCATCATCTTCTTCTTCTTCTTCTACCTCCCTCTCTCTATGGATAGAAGTAGAGGTTTGCCCTGTTTGGGTAGCTATAAAGGATTCCCTATCCATGCCCATGAAAGAAGACTAAAATACAGGTAAATTCAACCTTCTCAAAGAACCATTCACAATTAGTTTTATCAGGCCATGATGGGCCAAGTGCTAATATTTTATTTGCCTCACCTTATGGTTCATGTCAGTTATGGAGTTCAGGAGGAAGTGATGGATGCTTAATTTATGTTCAAGTGGGAGTTCTCATTGAAACCCAAGTTCATTTAACAATATGAAATGATACCCATAGACCACACTAAGTCTGCCTTCACAAGAAATAAATTCATGATATGGAAGGCTACTTCATCCCAAGGGTATGGAAGGATTTATCTCCTCACTCCATTTTTGTCTTCAATGTACTCTTCTCTTGGCAGAAATAAACTCTTCTTGGATGTAGTGCTAGGCATTCTTTCCTTAACCCATTTGACTCATAAGGGTAAAGTTTTAACTTTGCTTATGAGTTCAAGAGATAGTGTGATGGCTAGGCCTCTAACCACAATGGTGGCTCTCTCTTTTGAATGTGACTGCAGAGCCACTGCAAATTCTCTTGCTATTTCTTCATTAAAACCTTTCAAAAGCTAAAAGAACCCTATCCATTGGTGATTTCAGGAGATTTCCATGACTTGAGGATGCTGCCTAATTATCTTAATGTCAGTGGGATCCCTTCTGTTGAATCCCCCTCCCATTTTAATGGCTATGATATGAAGGTGGTGAGAGGTTTGAGAGTTATGTCTTGGAGATGGAGGTCTTGAAACAAAATGCAAGAAACTTTTCTTTTACCCTTTAACTATCAAATTTACTTTGCTGAGTGTGAATTGTATGGATAAGTTTAAGTGTTGGAGGATGAAAACCACTTACCTTTGTCCTATGATTTTTTTGTTTGAGAGATGGTGGCTTTGGGAAGAAAATTCACCCACAGGTGACTCTGTGTTTCCTTCTAAACCCTTGCTGATTTGATTCTGAAGTTGCCTATAGCAAAACTTTGTTTCCTGTAGCACGATGGTGCATGCAAGATCAAATCTTGAAGCTGCTCTTCTGATGGCTCCCAATCCTCTCCTAATCTTGCTACTCTTCAAAATCCTCAATGCAATGGTGAAAATGAGACAAATATTACCTATATTGGATTTTTAACTAAATTTTGAGCGTTGTGGTGACTCATACTTAACACGAGTTTTCCTCTTTGAGACCGTTGGTCCCACTTCAATCAATCATTTTTGAGCCTCATGATCACTTTATCCATACCCATCCACTTTATATTTACTTGATTTTACTTTCCCAGGAAGCATGCACTTTCACTCTTCCTATAGTTTCACTTTACGAAGGTGGCCAAGTTAACTGGCCACCTTTTTTCCTTTTAAATTTCTAAAACTCGAAATTCAACCGTTTTCGTCATTATGGATGCATAGTGAGAGGTGAAGGGACATACTTTATCTTACCTGGTGTTGGTGAGGTGATGAAGGTGCTGGTGCAAGGAGGTGGAGTTGGTGGTGGAAACCTTGGTCATTTCTTTGTTGTATATTCATTTCTTATTTGTTTTCTGAGTGAGCAGCTTTTTTTGAGTGAGTTGCTTGTCTTTTCTGAGTGATATGCTTAATATTTTTTTTTCTTTTGCAGGTGTTGTATGGATGTCTTCAGGTGCCATGGTCAATGTGATTTCCATTCTGGAGTATGTTGGTGTTCTTATGGAGTCATCCTCATCAGATTTCATTCATCTTTTGGCCTTGATGTGCCATAGACAAATTTTCTACAGGAAACTTTCTGATGCCTGTAGCAGTATGTTTCTTGCCTCTTCTTGCTTCAATTTTCTTAGAAATGGAGGGTTATGGTTCATGGAGGCTATGGAGGGAGTCATGGAATGAATGGAGTGGAGGATAGGCGAGTGAAGGGATCTCATGCCAAGTTTTCAGTGATTTTAGCTGCTAATGGTGCAACATAGGGTTTAGAGAGTGAATCCTTGGGCATGGAGTGAACTAAGGGTTTGGGAATGGTAGGTATAGGAAAAACATAAATTATCATGCCCTTATTAGAGTTCATAAATCCCTGAGAGATATTTTCCTTCATGAATGAGTTTCATGTAGAATTTATAGGAGTTTCATGTAGTGCTACTAGAACCCTGTAGCTGCCTGACTTGCCTGTAGCAATGACAGTTTAAGGAAAAAAATGAAATTTTTTCCTGTATGATGGGTGAAATGGATGAAGGGGTGTATGCTAGAGTTTCTTATGGAGTTTGAAAGTAGAGGATAATAAAAAATGAAGAGAAATTTCTCCCCTGGAGCCCAAAACAACCATCTTTAATCAATAACCTGCAAAACAGAAAAACACGTAAGTGAATAGGTATTTTTCTTCTTTTTCCTTTTTTTTTTTAAGGCAAGTGGGATGCCTCCACAGAGGTTTTCAATCCACATGCCTGCCTTGGGTGACTCATAGAGGTTTTCACCTAAGGATATTTAATTCTTTATTTTTTAATTTTCTTGCTCCAAGATAGCCTCATGGAGGTTTTCAAACCTGGAGTTGGCCTAGGGCACCTCAGAGAGGTTTTCACCCATGCCTCTTTATTTTTTTATTTTTCTTTTTTCTTTTATTTTCTAGGAGGGGGAGGTGTTAGAAACTATGGAGTTTCCCATGGCATACACCTCCCTGTTTATGGAATTTATAAATTCTGCCCTAGACAAGGGGCTTCTTGTAAACCTTAAGCCTGTAACCATTAGCAAGTAGGGGAATTCCTTCCTCATCTATGGTTTTGATTTGAACTGCACTATTATCATAAAAATTGTCCACTTTGTAGGGTCCCAACCATCTTATCATTAGTTTTCCTTTGAAATCCTTAAACCTTGAGTCATACAACAATGTTCAATCTCCTTCTTGAAATGTCTTTTCCTTAATGTACTTGTTATGCCAGACCTTCCTTTGCTGCTGAATCACTTCTGTGTGAAGGAGTGCTTGCAACATGAATTCATCCAATCCATTTAATTACAACATCTCTTGTTGGGCATGTGATATATCTAGGTCTAAATCAGCGGCTATCCTTTACCCTAGCCATTGGTGATTTCAGAAGATTTCCATGAATGAGGATTCTGCCTAATTCTCTTAATGTCAGTGGGATCCCTTCTGTTGAATCGCCCTCCCATTTTAATGGCTGTGATATGAAGGTGGTGAGAGGTTTGAGAGTTATGTCTTGGAGATGGAGGTCTTGAAACAAAATGCAAGAAATTTTTTTTTTACCCTTTAACTGTCAAATTTACTTTGCTGAGTGTGAATTGTATGGAGAAATTTCAGTGCTGGAGGATGGAAACCACTTACCTTTGTCCTCTTATGTTTGTGTTTGAGAGATGGTGGCTTTGGGAAGAAGATTCACCCACAGGTGACTCTGTGTTTCCTTCTAAACCTTTGCTTATTTGCTTTTGAAGTTGTTTGTAGCACGATGGTGCACGCAAGCTCAAACCTTGAAGTTGCTCTTCTGATGGCTCCCACTACTCTCCTAATCTTTATACTCTTAAAAATACTCAACTAAATGGTGAAAATGAGACAAATATTACCTTAATTGGATTTTTAATTAAATTTTGAGCGTTGTGGTGACTCATACTTAACACGAGTTTTCCTCTTTGAGACGTTGGTCCCACTTCAGTTAATCATTTCTGAGCCTCGTGATCACTTTCTCCGTACCCATCCACTTTCTCTTAACTTGATTTGACTTTCCCAGGTAGCATGCACTTTCACTTTTCCTCCAGTTTCACTTTACGAAGGTGGCCAAGTTAACTGACAACCTTTTTTCCTTCCAAATTTCTAAAACTCGACATTCAACCATTTTGGTCATTATGGATGCATAGAGAGAGGTGAAGGGCCATACTTGAGCTTACCTAGTGTTGGTGAGGTGCTGAATGATTTGGTGCAAGGAGATGGAGCTGGTAGTGGCAACCTTGGTCTTTTATTTTATGTATCTTCATTTATTATTTGTTTTCTAAGTGAGCTACTTGTCTTTTCTAAGTGAGTTGCTTAATATTTTTTGTTTTTTTTGTTTTCTTTTGCAGGTGTTGGATGGAGGTCTTCAGGTGCCATTGTTGGTGTGCTTTCTCTTCTGGAGTCTACTGGTGGTCTTTTGGAGTCATCCTCATCAACTTTCCTTCATATTTTGGCCTTGCTGTGCCACACATAAATTTGCTACAAGAAACTTTCCGATGACTGTAGCAGTCTGTTTCCTGCCTCTTCTTGCATTAGTTTGCTTAGAAATGGAGGGATATGGTTCATGGAGGCTATGGAGGGAGTCATGGAATGAATGGAATGGAGGATAGGCAAGTGAAGGGATCTCATGCCAAGTTTTCAATGATTTTAGTAGCTAATGGTGCAACATAGGGTTTAAAGAGTGAATCCTTGGGCATGGAGTGAAAAAAGGGTTTGGGAATGGTAGGTATAGGAAAAACATAAATTATCATGCCTGTTAACACTAGAAAATCATATAGCAGAAAAAGACATCAGTTAATGTTGAGCCTAAGGATTTATTGGACATGGATACATTATGGAATCAAAAGTATTTAGAATCTCTAATTTTTTGAGAAATTCAAGATTGAACTAGTCATAAATGCTCGAATGCGCACTTCTTTCTTCGAGAAGAGCGCCTTTTGCGTGCACTGGAACCCGATAAGCGCACATTCCTGGAAATGGAAAAAAGTCCCTTTCCGGGACCACAAGCAAGCAAATCACAGTTTCTCCTTATGCGAAAGCCGCCTAAGGACAGCACCAGCGCCTACTTAGGCCTTGTGTGAGCACACAAAAGCATATTTCAGCCCACAATGGAATATTGACCCTCCCCTGGGTCACTATCCACCATGTACCAAGGGAGGGAAGGAGGTTTGAAAGCTCACCTATATAAACCCTCAAAGATATGAGCAATGGGTGATCACAAGGTTATGCTGGCTAAATTTGCCCAAGCAACACTAGTTGTTTGTGTGAACCAAGGAGCAAGAGCTGAAGAAGAGGACTCGATTGTTGGCCACCCAACAATCTTAGCCCATTGCAGCAAAGAGAGAGAGAGTTGAACTGCATCAAAAGGTAGAACTTGAAGGACAAACATCCTTGCATCGGGTCCTAGAGCCACTGCTTAGGCCCTTCAGCAAGTGGGTAGGATTTGTTTTCATTCCAAGAATTCAATAAGAAGAAGGCCATCGAGTCATTGTTTACCTTGTTATTGTTTGGAACTCTCTATAGCTTCTTTTGTGTTTTTAGTTTTAGTTTTTTAACAGAGCATACTTAAGTATATTACTTCATTTTAAGTCTTATACTTCTGAGCTCCCCCAGATACTGCATGTTACTTATGGTTTAGAGAAAAGACCACATTCTCTAAACGCTTGTGATTTCGTACACCCATGTGTCGAATCCACCACAACAGGATTGGCGACTCCACTAACGTGTTTCAAGTTTATGTGGTTGTGCCATTGTTTGAAGGAGACCCTTAGTCTATCCTGGGGTGGAGATGATAGTCCTCTGACCCATATTACGATCCCTAGACTCACAAGGTGACAGACTGAAGAAGGCAACTCCTAATTTTTTTTACTTGCAGGAATTTTGCGTACTGTTTTTACACACAGACGTGCAGGGCGCGCATTCAGGAGTGACTTGCGTGCAGGAAAGCGCACCTGTCAGAGGCTTTTGTGCACAATTTGCAAAGAGATTTTTTCCCCCTACCTTCTACATTTTTTCTGCTTGTAAGTGTGTTTGGCAGCCCCTAATGTATCTGCCAACAACTGTGTTGATACCCCATAGCTTCTGAAGACTAATTTTTTCTACTTTTTGTAGGCATTTAGTTAGTTTTCATAAAAGTTAGTTTTTTGCAAAAAGTGCTTACATAGTTTAAGTAGGGGGCGAATTAACCATTGCTTTCCGAATAATTTATGTTTTTGAAAATTCTGGTATGCACACTTAGTCTAACTAGTCCAAGTAAGTGGCTCATGACAACACATGCATAAGCTAGTGTGGAAATTGTTTAGTTTAAATTTCAATTTTTGCATTTAGGAATTGCGGGACTAGGATTGAATCGAAAGTTAGAGCAAGTAATATCTGTTGTCTTTGCACCATTGGGTGACCCTAGACAAGCATATGAACACTCTATATTTGTGATTTTCCATCTCCCTTTAGTCACTCACATAGACTAATTAGGAGGTTTTGGAAGCGGCCCATTATCCGCAAATGATTTTTATTTGAGCAAGGAACAACGTCACATAGTTTAACTAAGGGACATTTGTAATGGATCACCGATATCCATATGTTCAAATTATGAGATTTTTCACCATAAACTCACACACAGTCACCCACTAAGAAAATAAATCCACCTAAAAATAACTTAAATCAACTCACTAAACTCTCCCCACAGGGGCCACAAGAGAAATTATAGTTTAAGTTAGGATCAACGGGGTAGGCATCCAATAAGCCGCCTTGATCATGCTTCACAGTTGAAACATAAAAATTGCATTTTTAGGGAGCTTTAATATCCACCTATCAAACAATGAAAAATAAAACCCGAGCGTGGCAGAGACCCGATTCAGAGGGGGTTAGGCTTAGGCGCAGTGCGTGCGGTATCAGTTGGGGCTACTTGACCCGTCTGATACTCAGTATTGTTAGCTGACTACCAAGAAGCCCAAGACTCGAACACTCACGTGGGACGGTGGTTCTTAGTGGCCAAAACTAGGGCATCCTTTACCCTATAGGTGATGGTGCAGGTAAGTGCCAGACCCTCTACCTTACCTTGGTTGATTCTCTTTGGCTGACTGGGGGCGTCGCCAGTTCTTTCGGGATGTTGTGCCAGCACTCGCAAGAAATCCTCTCAATGCCCAGTTACTTTTGAGTGTGTGAGGACATTATTAGGTCTTCTAGGATTTTTGAGTATCACGCGCAAACAAACAAAACCACTTTTTGCTTGATTGATCACATAGATTAAATTAAAGGAAAAATCATTTCATTTTTGCTTTGTTTCATGTATGTGGCCATAAATTTGACGTGATCATAGACTCAATCCCATCAATTTTTTTTTCCAAAACCTAACTTGGACGACCCTCAAATGGTTCCAATGGAACCTTGTTGATCCAGGCATCTTTTGGACCTCCCCCCATTAACGAGCGGGGTTACAGATCTTTCGCCGTTTAAGTGTCAAAGACAGAACATTGCCACAGTGGTTGGTTCCTCCTTTCTTGGAGAAACCTTCATTTGGAACCCTAGTTGGTCTCCCCACACCACACTGCACATCACTCCCCCTTGTCCTCTAGGGGGCAGAAGAGTGCATCCCATACGGGAAGCTAGCTGAATTGACAACCGGGTATGTCACAGACTAACCCTCGTTCTAACCAGAACTTCGTGTCGTCACAAATTTCCATGGCGTCAACCTCTCAGTCACCCTTATTAGTGGCGTTAAATCTACCAGATTTAACCAAGCTCACCAATGACCCCATCGCACACGACCCCAATTGGCCTCCCATGCCCACGAAGCTCCCTTTAGACATACCAAAGTTTGAGGGAAGGAAAGTGGAAGACCCAGGAAATCATATAATGACCTTTCACCTATGGTGCTCATCCAATAGCATCATTGATGATACTATTCGATTGAGGTTGTTTCAACGCACTCTCATGGGAGTGGCTGCGAAATGGTACGTCGAGCAACCCCCTACTTCACACAGAACCTTTAGTGCCCTCGCTACTGCGTTCCTCACATACTTTCAGCTACCCATTCACCACAATTCAGGAATGGAGTTACTCACTCATTTCAAAAAATCTCCCTCTACCCACATTTCTGAACATCTTCATGAGTGGAGACGACGTCGTAGCTTATGCAAAGCTCAATTCGATGACCGAGTCCTTTTAGATTTATTCTTGAAAACTCTAACGGTGGAGATTTTGAAGGATGTGGTGCAACATAACCCCAAATCTGAAGAGGACGCAATCAGTAAAGCCCAAAAGCTTGAACTAATTTATACGCAATCAGGATACATATACAATATCCTGCCTAATGCCCCGTGCCTGCAATCTTATCAAGAATTTCCAGGCGCATCGATCTTTGTAGATGTACTTATTAGGTCAATGACCCAAGGGTACCTAGGCAGCAGCAGTCAGAATCCCGGCTACACACATGGGTCTACCCAGAACATGTCTCAACCCGGATTTCAAATTCATCATATGCATCAAAAAAATTTGACAAATAGGGTGCCAACGTATCACTAAGGAGGACCTTACCCTCTGGCTGGGGGGACCCAGTACGCAGGAAGAAAAACTGACGGAAGAACTCCCCCCCAACATCCAGGTGCAAACATAGGACAACAGTATGCTCAGTCCCAAGCACATAACCCACCAACGCAAAAAAATGCACAGGTGAAATTTGTGCAGCCATCCCAAGATCATCCACACCAGTATGATTAGGAGAATTACCCTCCTAACGTGGTCAATAGAAAGGTAAAAAACAAACTCAAAGGGAACCTTGGACAAGGGGGCAACAACCAACAGCACCCACCACGGCCCCGGCTGGGAAATAAATTTAACTGGAACTAGAACCAGGAGCCAAGCAATGCTCAAAAGCAAGGAAAATGGCCACCTCTACGAAAAAACCATTCATGTTCGATATGTGGTGATTACGGGCACTATACTCACCATTGCCCAGAACACCCTGAGCTTAAAAAGCTTTAGAGTAACCGAGGACAAGGAGGATATTCCCAGACAACTGTAGTTATGCAAGAAACCTTCCCCCATCAAGGAACATTCAGCATTCAGCAGCAAAACCCCAACAATTCCGAGAAAAACAACCATGAAATTTACATGACTGGGGAAGAAATGTTTTTCCAAACCTGGAATCACAACTATGACACCCCACCAGACACTGGTACGTCAGGGGCTAGTACGAGCGCGCCGAATGCACCTTTGACCATTCCAAAGATTCCTTTGGAACCATTGCCAAAAATGGTTAAAGGTCCTAATAGGCGAGCATGTAACTACTCTAAAGTAGCCCACAATTACAGCATCGTAGACAATCTTGCCCAGTCACCTGCTGCTATGTCCACTTTAGAGGTATTGCAGTCGTGCCCAAAGTAGCAGAAAGCCTTACTTTCTGCCTTAGGCGCTGTCGACCTCGCCCACATGCGCATGATGGCTTTTGATTTAGACAAAGCCACCCCTAGGCTTCCCTCCATGGTCGCCTTCCAGATACCAGTTTGGTACAGAATATCACTATTCACCAATGTGTCATTGACGAGGGTGCGTCAACATGCATCATGTCAAAAAATGTATGGCAAAATTTAGGAGCCCCAGAACTCAAAACTTCCGTCATCACACTCAGAGCATACGACGGCCGGCCCTCAACCCCCGTCGGTCTCTTCCAAAATGTACCTATCTACTTATCTGGAAAAACGGTCCACATAGACATCAAAGTCTTGGACGCTCACTTGGATTACAGTATCCTCCTTGGGTGGAGTTACATGTATGCCATGTCTAGCATAGCATCCTCCATTTTCTGCATCATGATGTTTCCCCATGAGGATCGAATCATTACGGTAGACCAGCTGACGCACAATGAAAAGCGTCCTTTGACCAACACAGATATGGTTCTACCCTATGTAGACACAACCATTGATGGTCTTGTACGGTATCAATAATATGGCCCTGGCCAATTCAAACCGTCGTCCATCCTAGGCTCATTCCTAGGAGATCCTCCTATTATCCCTGAGGTATCACCTAATGCCATAGGGGCCCCGGTGTGCATGATGTCCACATCAAGCACTGAGGTTAGTTAGGAAATGGACTCAAGCAGTAACGACACCAAGGCATCAACTACTGTAGCCTCCACAGTCTATGCCACCTCCCAAACTCCTTTCCTATACCCACCTCCTGGCTTCACCTCCCAGCAGGTCTTGGCAAAGCTGGTACTACCCAACATATCGTTGGCATTCCCAGTGTGGTATCTCGTTCCCCCTCCAGGAATGCCAGCTACCAACGTTACTGCATTTGGGTTACAACCCCCTGGTCCCGAGGAGCCCCAACCTACCCAAGTAGCAGCCGAAACCACCCCCGCAAGGGAAATCCCCACCGCGAAACCGACAACCACGATAAAGAAAATCACCAAGAAAGGAAAGAAAGTGGTGACCCCCACCATGCAGCGGGAGTCATCAGCCTGTGCTATATGTGATATCACAGGATACCCTACTCACATATGCTCGGAGTTAGACGAGTTAAAACCACTCCTTGGCTGTAAGGTAGGCACCTCAAAATGACATTCCCATAAAAAGGAACTTGCCACCAAAATTATAGGCAAACCGCTACGTACCAATCACGCATGCACCCTCTGTGACACCTATGGACATTATACCCACCACTGTCCAGAAGTCCCGCGGTATAGGGACAGCTTATACGCGATCGAGCGATCCTATCAAGATGATCCCTCCATTCAGTCTATTAATGACAAACCGTGCACCATATTGTACTCACAAGAGGAGCACCGATACGTAGAGCGCCTCCCAGTAATGCCCATTATACATTGCACGCTATGCGATGAATGTGGCCACTACATCGAAGAGTGTGCCGCATTGGAACTCATCCACAGATGGTATCTAATCGAAAGGGTCTACTACGTGGGGCTACAGGAAACACAATTCACATGCCCGTTATGCACCGACAATCACTTATTGGAAGATTGTCACTACATACCTTGCTTCCAACTAGCCTTGGCTAGCCTCTGCTTAGCCATAGTTCGTCTCTCCCAAGAAGACGATATGGATGCCGAGTCTATCGGCAGCTCCATGACCCAGGTAGATGAGATGAGTGGGTCTATCATGTTCTTGAAAGCCGAAGAATGACCTAGTGGGAAACCCATAGTTAGCAGCATACCGATGATGGTACCCCACCCGGCCTCAGACCACGCACGATGGGAGACCCATATCACGGAATTTTTTCCTGATATGACAGGGTAATCATTAAGACTGACATTGTACTAATGTCTCACGACTACATCCCACTATCGACATGATTAATGCCGTAGAAAAGAGGACGAGCGACCTCCAAGAATGGCATAAAAGATACATCGTCGACCCAACGACCCCGCCACCAGGGCAGTTCATCATGCCTGCTAAGGTCACACATCTATCACGTAAATCCCAAGACAAGCCCAGGATAACATGCGGCCTATGTGATCTAAAATATCACCTAATTAACCAATGCAGAGCACTCAAACCTCTTACAATGAGTCTCCGCATAATCTCGTCTCTCCCCCAAAATCTTCTCTCTAATCAAGAGAATATCACACACACTTACTGCTAGATTTGCTCACACTTTCATCATACATTTAAGTGCACATATATCCCCAAGCTGAAAGCATTTAGAGCGACATTAAGTCAGCCACCCACCAAAAAGGGAGGCAGGTTTCAACCCACGACGCAAAAATGGAAACATAAGACAACTTGGTCTGCAACAGACCCTTTCCAAGCGTCCACATCTGGAACGTCGAATAGTGTGGATTCTCACACTATCTACTCTATCAGCGTTGTGATACTCTACACCATTTGCACCAGTCATAATCACGCACCAGAGGGATGTCCGTTGCTACAGATGTTCAGACACCTCTACGATAAAATCAACTTCCATTTACCGGGAATTGACTATCCTAGCTGGAAGGCCAACTATCATCTCACTCAGGACTCCATTGCGGAGATCCTTCCCCTACCTCATGCCAGCGACACAACTCATCACATACAACTTGTGTCATCACATGCCCAAAACAGGATTTCAACAACCCCTCTGTCAGAGGAATTCAGCTTTATTCCTGTCACAAAAAACCAAGGCACCTTGTGCCCTTGTATCAATTTCCACGAGATCCCAAATTTTCACATAGCCATCAAACTCCTTGATGACACCCAGCCTCTAGAACAATACCTAGTACAACTAGAGTTAGTTGACGAAAATAGGCACCAATCGCTTCAACATAGTGAGGCCCATAAGAAAAGGGTAAAAGCATCATTTGACGTCCACATCACCCCTCGCTCATTTACTGAAGGAGAGCTATTCCTTCACTATGATGTCGCAAAAGAAGCCTTTGTGCCAGGAAATTTTGAAACCCTGTGGAAATGGCCCTATATCATCAAACATTGCCTCCAGCAGGGGGCATACATCTTGATGGAACCAGACGGGACCTAACTCACTAACCCCGTCAACGACCTTTACCTCAAGAAATTCTATCTATAAGGGCCCCAGTAGCCCTTATCCCCTAGATTTAAAGTACACAAAAATCCCAATACCAAAATATTTTTGACCCAAATTAGAAAACCTAGGCATGCTCATAATATCACCATGGATCACCAATTTTAACCTTATTTCGGATTTGCTGATGGAGCATCGTGATGGTCTCAAAACTTAGCTGCAGCCGCCTGGGTCATCTACTACCCTAACCGATCACCACTGTGTTCAAATGGTGTGTGCATCAGTTCAACAATAAAAAATCAGGCAGAATATGACGCCATTATCGGAATTATGTGCAAGGCCCTCCACCAGGGCATCCGCCATATGCAGGTCTACCTAGATTCCCAGTTAGTAGTCTCGTAGTTAAACCAAAAATTTTAAACCAGGGATACAAACCTATTTAGAAAATATTTGCATGCCAGAAGATTAAGCAAACAATTTGATTATATTACATTCTCACATGTATCAAGGAATCAAAACCAAAAAGCTGATCACATAGCTAACAACATCCTAGACTGGAATGCATCACGAGAAAATCACCATACATAAAAGCCAAAAACATGTATATCATTCAACATAACACAAATGCATAAACCGAAATAGACATCACACCATGTAGAGCCGCAAAAAATATCTCTCATATATATATCAAAAAATATGTGTATCAGAGTACAAAAAATAGCATTGCTGGCCCATTGGCCAGCCCAAAAATACAGAGGTCGTCAAAAATAAGGGAAGCATCCTCATAATGGGTGCTTTCCCTGTGTACAAATATACCCTAGGGAGGTGCCCCCTTAGGAGGACCACCTGGGCCCACTACTGCTCCTGGTACCACCACTAGAGCTGCTGTCGCCACTGCAACAGCTACCCATCGCAGATTAGGCTAGTAGTCCCTCTCACGGGCCATCACTATCTCTAGCCATATCTCCTCGAAGTCATCCATATGACCTCGAGCAGGCATCTCGTGGGTCAAACAGTCCACTCGACCCCAAAAGTCCTCTAGATCCTCTACCTGAGCTGTAAGTGCTATGATACGCGCCTCAACTACATCTGCACGAGCTCTCTCTGCTTCTACCTCAATGGAACCTGTGCTGCTTCCATCACCAGAAGGACCAGCACCATCCCCGCCCGGTCCACCTAGGACACCACCTCCTTGACCACCAGGTGGTTGTGGTAGAGGGTTGTGACTCACCAGCTGGGCCACTGGGCATCCCACCTCGCCAACATCTGCACGAGTAACCAAAATAATGTCAGTGTCAATGAAAAACACTCAAGAACCTAAAAAAATCGAGTAAAATGCAGAAATATAACACATTACTGCGAGACCACAAACATAACCAAAAGGGAGACCAATATCTGGATCGCCCTGAAAGTCCATCCTCGTGTAAGGGTATGGCAAGAACATCTTTGGATTGGCCTCAAACCATGCCTCCATTGTGTCGTTCCAATAATGACCCACTCTGCCACCACCACCGTGTGGAATCACCAGAGCCCACCTCCTCATACATGGCTCCCTTGGCCCCCCGATAGGCACAGGTACTACGGGCCTCATTAGCACGACCCTCTCGTACATGATGCTGCACAAAATTTTGGCGTACGCAAATGATTTGGATCCATGTTGGACCCTATTTAGTTGTGACACCATACCGTCAAAGTAGAAGCAGGAAAAATCAAAGAAATGCCTGTTCCTCAAGTAGTGTAAAACTGCCAGCTGTGGGCCCGATGCCCGATGAGGCATAAACGACCCCGCTAGTTGCACAATAATGGCTAGAGCACACCGCTCGACCACATCTGTCACTGAGGTGATATTGATGTATCCCTCAGTAAGAGGCGCACCACCATAATGCCGCCGCTGGAACCTCCCCATGTCCACCCTCCCAGCAGGAAGCAGATGCCTCAACGTCTCTCCCTGAGGCAGTAATCCAGTCACAAAGTAAATATACATCTCTGGATGAATTATCAAGTTCATCCCCCTTAGGAAAAACAAGTTGTGCCTCCAGCACCAATGCCGTATGATATAACGTAGCAGTCGGTCCTGTGACCGAAGGAACTCATTCTCAGCAAATTTCAGGAGGCCCCATGCGGCCAACTGATGGCGTGCCCCAGCATCAGCAGCTAGAGCAGTCCAGATCTCGGGCCAATCTCGCTCTCTCCACACTAACCTGCCAAGCAACAGGCACCCATCAGTACAAAGGAGAAAAATCATTAAGGACAACAAAAAACCCAAGTTTTTTTTTAAAACACTGCCCTTGTGCGCCTGTTTCATTTATAGGTGTGCCCTTGTGCACAAAGAGGCAGGGACAGCGGCGCGCCTTCGCGTGGTTGTACCTATGAAATACGTGCAAGGGGGGCGCCTATTCCCCTAGATCTCTCGCGCAATCTAGGGCCCGACGTCACCAAACTGGAAAAATCAAAATGCAGGATGTCATGAGAGTTACCTCAACATAGTATTCCTAATCCCCGGTACACAGGCTAACCACAACGACAAGAAAGGCTCTGCTATCACCTCTGATCTACCAAAATCAACAAGTACAAATGAATAGGATTAGGGCCATAATCCCTTATTTATCACCCTTTTTCAGAACTTCAGAGCAGAAGGTCCATTCTGCAAACCGTAAGTTGCACCATAATCAGTAAACCATGACAAACGAAAGAGATGCCCTACATTCACTTTTCGAAGAAATATTTTTTCAAGCGCCAGCAGGTAGGCACCCTCCCATCTTCCTTTCCAAAATTCATGTTTTTCAATAATATTGAATGAAAAGAAGAAGCTTTCACTTGAGGTAGTTGTTTTTGCAGGAAGAACCTGCAAACCATTCACAACACCCACCACCAAAAGTTCCAGAGCAGGTATCATTCTACCCTCAGCATGGTAGAGTCCCATAAAACTTTGCATATCCTGACATCATTTCTCCATCAGAAATAAACCATAGGGTCCTCATACCCGACCATGTTTATCATCACCTCACCCTGCATATGATAAAAATCCATGATGGTCAGTAAAGCCTCCCCTCCATGGCGATCGTCATCCCAAGTAGACCATACATCACCCCACAAGTGACGCCATGGCCATACCATTTCTAGTTCGGGAAGCACCTCATGCCCATCCATATACCATGCATAAGTTCAATTTCACCATTTAAACCAACCCTCTTCCCAGACGATCGGGTTCTACAAGTAGAAGGAAAACACACCTTCGCGCACTGCATTTGGCCCACCATACCTCCATCAACATTAACCCATCTGCAACATCTTCCACCTCATCAACCCCGTACATGAGGCAAACCAATGGGACCCCCACCCCCAGCAAAACACTGTCCTCACACCATCAAGTGAGCGACCCTCTTTCATGTTTTGGGGTACCCGTCTCTGTGTTTTGTACAAACCAAACCCCATTATTTTATTCTTTTGGTAAGTGTACAAAGATCACAAACAATGCCCTTTGCCTCTTCTCCCTCACATTGCACTTTTTCCTCCCATGGCAGCAGTCCCCCATCTCCCTTGGTCGAAGTATTTCATACCCTCCATGCACGCACCATTACGACAATCATAGCTGGTTCATACTTGCCCTGGAAGTCCTATCGAATCTAGGGACTTTTCCCTTCAGAAATACCTATGACTGTCGCCAAGCTTCTCAAATATACTTCGACCTCGGGCCACTGAATCCGCATCATCCGGTTTCAGCCACCGCTCACCAACATGCCTATGTTAAACCCATTATGGTTCGGTTAAGGCTTCCTTTTTGTCGAAATCAATGCCTCTTTTCCAAAAAGGAAGCGGTACCTTGGATAACCCCTCCCCATGTAAAGGGGTATCCTCGGGTGGCACTATGGGAGACATCATTGTCCATAGATTTCATTGATCCTCTTGACATTCGAATACATCAAAATCTTTCATGTCACGATGGTATCGTACCTTACAACCATTGCACTTTGATCAATATCTGTCGAAGACTCGTGCATTTATAAGCATCTCTGACAACAATGCTTACACGGGAAGGTCCTAGCCAGTACATATGCGTACATTTGACAGTGATATGCCATACTTATGCATATGGGTACCACTTTCCACCTATCGTCAAAGAAAAAATGCTCCTGAGGGCATCAACAGTCGTCGTCAGCGACCACCAACATCACTACCACAGTAGTGACATAGACAGTAAATGTATCTGTCAATTTTGTTTAACTAGCCATAGCATCACGAGCATGGGACATGCCCGCCTCGTTGAAATTTTGCAAATATGTTGTATATTTTGTTTGCTTGCAGGGGGTCCCTTAGGCAGTGGTTATCTTAGAACCGGTGCAAGGTGTTGTCTCTTCTACATGCAGGCCTCATTCTCTCTCTCTCTCTCTCTCTCTCTCTCTCTCTCTCTCTCTCTTTGCGTACGATACAGAAAAGAAACTATAATGTATTTCAGCTATACAGTTCTTCCTAGACCTCGCACATTAGGGGGCATCTGTTAACACTGGAAAATCGTACAACAGAAAAGGACATTAGTTAATGTCAAGCCTAAGGATTTACAGGACAGGAATACATTATGGAATCAAAAGTATTTAGAATATCTAAGGTTTTGAGCAATTCAAGATTGAACTAGTCATAAATGCCTGAATGCGTGCTTCTTTCTTCAAGAAGAGCGCCTTCTGCATGCACTGGAGCCCGATAAGCGCACATTCCTGGAAATGAAAAAAAGTCCCTTTCCGGGACCACAAGCAAGCAAATGACAGTTTCTCCTTATGTGAAATCCGCCTAAGGACAACACCAATGCCTCCTTAGGCCTTGTGT
This sequence comes from Pinus albicaulis, assembly GCA_034641835.2. NCBI lineage: Eukaryota > Viridiplantae > Streptophyta > Pinopsida > Pinales > Pinaceae > Pinus > Pinus albicaulis. The sequence continues at coordinate 1,067,444,079 of CM076583.1, forward strand.
GAGCACATAAAAGCATATTTTAGCCCATAATGGAATATTTCCCCTCCCTTGGGTCACTATCCACCATGTACCAAGGGAGGGAAGGAGGTTTGAAAGCTCACCTATATAAAACCTTAAAGAGATGAAAAATGGGTGATCACAAGGTTATGCTGGCCAAATTTGCCCAAGAAACACCAGCTATTTGTGTGAACCAAGGAGCAAGAGCTGAAGAATAGGACTCGATTTTTGGCCACCCAACAATCTTAGCCCATTGTAGCAGAGAGAGAGAGTTGAATTGCGTCAGAAGGCAGAACTTGAAGGACAAACATCCTTGCATCGGGTCTAGAGCCACTGCCTAGGCCCTTCGGCAAGTGGGTAAGATTTGTTTTCATTCCAAGCATTCAATAAGAAGAAGGCCATTGAGCTGTTGTTTACCTTGTTATTTTTTGGAACTCCCTATAGCTTCTTTTGTGTTTTTAGTTTTAGTTTTTTAACAGAGCATAAGTATATTACTTCATTTTAATTCTTATACTTCTAAGCTCCCCCCAGATACTGCATGTTACTTATGGTTTAGAGAAAAGACCACATTCTCTAAACGCGTGTGATTTGGTACACTAGTGTGTCAAATCCACCACAACAATGCCCTTACTGGAGTTCATAAATCCCTGAGATAAATTTTTACTTCATGAATGATTTTCCTGTAGCATTTACAGGAGTTTCCTGTAGCAGTACAGGAATCCTGTAGCTGCCTGACTTGCATGTAGCAATGGAAATTTAGGGAAAAAAATGAAATTTTTTCCTATCTGATGGGTGAAATGGATGAAGGGGTGTATGTTGGAGTGGCTTATGGAGTGTGCATGCAGAGGACAAGAGAAAATGAAGAGAAATTGCTCCTCTAGAGCCCAAAAAAACCATCTTTAATCAATAACCTGCAAAACAGAAAAACACATAAGTGCATAGGTATTTTTTTTTATTTATTTTTTATTTTTTAAGGCAAGTGAGCTGCCTCCACAGAGGTTTTCAACCCATAGGCATGCCTTGGGTGCCTCATAGAGGTTTTCACCCAAGGATCTTTTATTCTCTATTTTTCTTTTTTTTTTCTCCAGGATTGCCTCATGGAGGTTTTCAAACCTGGAGTTGGCCTAGGGCGCCTCAGAGATGTTTTCACCCATGCATTTTTATTTATTTACTTTTATTTTTTATTTTCTTTTCTAGGAGAGGGAGGTGCTAGAAATTATGGAGATTCCCATGAAATACACCTCCTTGTTTATGGAATTTATAAATTCTACCCTAAATAGGGGCTTCATGTAAACCTTAAGCCTATAACCATTGCCAAGTAGGGGAATTACTTCCTCATCTATGGTTCTAATCCAAACTACACTATTATCATAACATTTGTCCACTTTGTAGGGTCCCAACCATATTATCATTAGTTTTCCTTTGAAATCCTTAAACCATACAACAACACCCAATCTCCTTCTTGAAAGGTATTTTACTTAATGTACTTGTTATGCCAAACCTTCCTTTGCAGTTGAATCACTTCTTTGTGAAGGAGTGCTTGCATCATGAAATCATCTAATCCATTTAATTACAACAACCTATCTTGTTGGGCATGTGATATATCTAGGTCTAATCAGCTACCATCCTTATGGTGTTGGACTCAAATTCAACTGAAAGCAAAGCTTTCTTGCCATAGACTATGTCATAAGGAGTGAATCCTGTTATTTTTTTCCAGGTAGTATTGTAGGCCCAAGTAACTTATAGCAATCTGTCCGCCCAATATTTTTTGCTGCTGCTCACAAATTTGGTGCAGATATTCTCCAAGGCTTTGTTGGTCACTTCCACTTGGAAATTTTCTTGAGGGTGGTAGGTAGTGAAAGTATTATGATTTATCTTATGCCTCCTAAAAATATTCTCAATAAGATGAGATGTGAATTGTGCCCCTTGATCAGTGACTACTTCTTTGGGGTATCCAAATCTGTAAAACACATTCTCTCATAGAAATTCTGCTACTTTCTCCTCGGTTTCTACCTTCAAAACTTTTGTTTCAACCCACTTTGTTAGGTAGTCAGTGCAGACTATGATATACTTTTTCTGTCTATATGGTGGATCAATAGGTCCAATGAAGTCCATGCAACACTTTTCAACTAGCTCAAGAGTCACCCGAGGGTGAAAATTCATCTCATCCCTTTTTGTAGGTTTCACCATCCTTTGGCACCGATCGCACCTGCTAGTGTATCTTTTGGAATCTTGGTGAAGGGTAGGCCAATAGTATCCTACCAAAAAAAATTTGAAGGAAATAATTTTCGCAGCAAAGTGGTCTCCATAAGGGCTATCATAAAATGCAGAGAAGATATCAAAACTTCTTCTTCCCTCACACACCTTTTGAGAATTTGGTCAGGGCCTAGCTTGAAGAGATTTCCCCCAATCCATGTGAAAGGGCTGCTTTTTCTGATGATCTTACTTCTCTCCTTGAATGAGAGATTAGGAGGGACCTTTCCAGCAAACAAGTAGTTAGCCATGTGAACAAACCATGGTGAGAGTGCTGATATAGCAAAGAGATGTTCATCTAACAAATATTCATCCACCACTCCTTCTTCATCTACAGATAGAGCTAACCTAGATAAAAAATCTGCAACAACATTGTCCTTTCTAGGTTTATCAACAATGGTTATGTTGAATTGCTGTAATAGTAACAACCATCTAATTATCATAGCATTATCATCTGGTTTTTCCATTAAATATTTGATGGCTACATGGTCAGTGTGTACAAGGTCTGATACCTAGTGACATAATGTCTAAATTTGTTTAAAGCATGGAAAATGGCTAACATCTCCTTCTCTATGACACTTTAATTGAGTTCAGCCTTAGATAATTTCTTACTGATGAAATGGATTGTATAAGGTAATTTTTCTTCTAATTGCCCTAATGCTACCCCCACAACTTTATCTGATGCATCTGTGTGGATTTGGAAAGGCAGAGTTCAATTTGGACCTTAGAGAATGGGGGCGATATTTAACTTTCCCTTAATGAGCTCAAAAGCTTCCTAACAAAGACTGGACCAAGTAAACTCAGAATACTTGGCCAATAAACCAAATAGCGGCGAAGCCATCCTACTGAAATCTTTGATGAATATTCTATAATAGCCAACTAAACCCAAGAAACTCCTGACATCTCTTTTCTTTTTAGGAGCATGTACCCTTTCGATAATAATGATTTTGTTAGGGTCCATCTATATTCCTGCTTGGGAGATTGAGTGTCCCAATACAACTCCTGCTCTTTTCAATAATTCACACTTTTCTGGGCTCGGGGAGAGATGCACCTCAATGCACCTTCTCAACACTTTTCCCAAATTGGAAAGAGTCTCCTGGAAGTCATCCCCACAGGGTGTGAAATCATCCATGTAGATTTCAACTGATTCATGAACTAGCTCAGAGAAAATGCTCAAGATAAATATTTGGAAGATAGCTGGGGCATTACATAACCCAAAGGGTAGGACTATGTAAGCGAAGATACCCTAAGGGCAGGTGAAAGTAGTCTTGTCCTGGTCTTCATGGCTGATTTGGATCTGGTTATACCCACTGAACCCATCTAAGAAGGAAAATAACTTCTTTCCTGCAAGGCCATCCAGGACTTGGTCTATAAAGGGCAAAGGGAAATGGTCCTTCTTGGTGGCTTTGTTAAGTTCCCGATAATAAACATAGATTCTCCATTTTCCATTCTTCTACGAGACTAGGACAAAAGGAGATACCCACTCACTGTCTGATATAGGATAAATGAAACCTGCATCCAACAATTTTTGCAGTTCTTCCTTGAATATGTCCTTTAGAGATGGGTTTATCTACCTTTGGGGTTTTCACACAAGCTTGCATCCTTCCTTAATGTAAATATGATGTTTTCATACTGAAGGATGCACCCCTTTCATGTCCTTATAATCCAAAGCAGATGCATCTAGGTTTTCTTTTAGAAGCTGGCATAGCTGCTTTTCTTCTTCATCTCAAGGGTTTGAGTTGATTTTAAGGGATCTGGATGGGCCCAACTCTACAACCTAGGTGGTTTCAAAGGTTGAATTGACTGAGTAAAATTCCATCCAAGGTTGGCTTTCATATTTTTTGACTAGGTTTTCTAGAGGGCTGTTAGTGGGGGACTAGTTTTGAATGACATGGTTGATGAGTTCATCTCCATCAAGCTGCCCCCCTCTAAGAACAACATCTATGGTACAAATGGGGGTAGTGTTATATACCTCATATTCTTCATCCTCCAACCATATAGGTAGATCAAGATCAATGGAAGGTTGGGCTGGAGGATATAAAAAAATCTGTTTAGACAGGGGCCCATTTTTAATAGTCATGTTTTCAGTCGAACAACTGATATAAGCATTGAAAATGGCTAACCAAGGTCTCCTTAAGATGAGAGGATATCCGTTGAACTTGGTTTTTTGGCTGCAGAACCAGGAAATATGTAGGATATTCCCAAGAGTTAATTGAAACCATCACATCCTCAACAATTCCTTCTGGAGTTATTGTGGACCAATCTGTGAGTTGCAGAACTGTAGTGGTTTTCCTAAAATTCCCTTGGAGGTTGAGTTTTAACATAGTTTCCTTGGTCATGACATTGATGGAAACCCCGAGATCAATCAGAGTATTGGGGACTATGACACCATCTATGTTCACATCTACAACTTGACTACCAGGGTCCAGGTACTTTGGAAAGATCACCCTTCCCAACATTAAGTCAGAAAATTGTCTTACTACATTGATGGTGGGGGTATCTTTCTTCTTTCTCCCAGGTTTATTGAAGAACTTTTCCTTGATGAGTCTATTTTAAATAGGGACATCCTTAATGGCATGGAGAAGTGGTATATTTACACACAAATTTTTTAGTTCTCCCAGAAGTTCAGTCTCCTCTGGGGTGTGCCGACTGGAATGGATCAAGCACTCGGGAAAAGGAGGTTGTTGGATCTAAGTGTTACTTTCTTCATTTTCCTCCTCAAACTCTATAGGTGGAGATGGAGGGTGGTTGTCAGGGAGTACTCTTCCCGACTTGAGATTAATATCCTATATCTCCACAACATAAGCTGGATAGGATGTATCTCCACTATAAACCTATTGTGCATGTCTGTTGTTCGGGTTCGGATTGGGCTTTGCAGGCATCTGAGGCAACTTGGGTGGAGCAGCATGAGTAAGATGAGGTTGAGGTTGGGGTGGAGGAATTAGAGCAAGTGGTTGATTATGTTGAGGCCTCCACCCTTGAGATGGATTGTTCCATTGAGGTTGTTGCGGAACATACTGCTGAAATGGTTGGTTCAAAGGCCAAGGATGATATGGAGGGTTTTAAGGCCAAGTAGGAGGTGTAGGCCAGGATGGAGGAGTGGGGGTCTACCAAGATTGGATGGGTGCATTATGATTATTATGATAGTAAGAGTAAGGTGCACCTTGCATACCTTGATGATATGACCTAGGGGCTTGAGGCCTTCTCTGTTTGATGAAATAGAGTTTCTCTGGTCCTACTTCCCCACCTTGATATACAACTTTGAGTCCATGTAAGAAGGGGCACTTGTATATGGCATGATTCTCCTCACAGACTAAGAAAAACTCTATGACATTTAATGGACATTCATTTCTAGGGTGTTTTCTCTTACATCTAGGGAAAAATATAGCCAAGGCTCTTTATGCTTCCTCTTGCTTCCATTTGACCTGCATTGTGTCCATTTGCAAAGAAAAAGTGTGCAACATGTCACTCTTGAAGTCCTCCAGCATATTTCCAATATCATGTTTGATGGAGGTGGAAGAGGAAGGGGTATTGGTTGTACTTTGGCCAGCTTTGCCTTTCTTCCTAGCTATCCTAGAATGGTTCTTGAAGAAATTTTTGATTGTTTCATAAGGAAGCTGGTATATATCTCCTTTTAATAACATATTCAAGGTTTCTATCACCTCCTCTCTGATCCCTCAGAGAAGGACTAGTTTAAGTGATCCAGGATCAAGAGTACAGCTGGCTCTCTTATAGTTTAACTGAAACCTCTCTTCATAGTCTTCTAGGGATTCATCAGGCCCTATAGTCATCCTAAATATCTCATATTTAGTTTCCTTGGACCTATAGTAGTCCCTATACTTGTTGTTGAAGGAATCTTGCATTTGTGCCCAAGTAGTGATGTTGTTCCTAGGTAGACCCATGAACTAGCGCAAGGCTGCATCCTTAAGGGTAGATGGGAATAGCTTCAACTTTTTATCATCTGAGGCATAGTCATAGGTCCTAAAGAAAACAAAAAATTCAAACATGAATGTGTCAGGATATTCAGAGGTAAGTCCATGAAATTGTGGAAGGGCTGAGGGGCTATTTTTTTAATTTTAGTTTCCCCATCTGCCTCTCTAATGGGAAAGGCTCCCTGGGTTTCAGTTTCAGCCATGGTTGAGATAGGTGAATCAAGTTCCTTAGGTGAAAAAATATCTTTTGTTGAACCCTAGGTTAAACTAAGAGGGGGGGGTGAATCAGTTTAATGCAGTTATGTTCTTTTTAAACTTTCTTTTATACTCATTCACATCATCATTTTATGATCAACTTAGTATACAATGGAACAAAAATCTTAATAAGTGAGCAGCAGGTATTAAGAAGAATAAATACAGAGTTTCAACACATAATCATCATGCATATAGACAACAGATATAAGTGGAAACCCATAAAGGGAGAAAACCACATCTTATTATTGTTGTGATGCAAAGGCAAGCTCCAACTCCCTCTCACCACTGATTTTTTGTAGGCTCCAACCTACAGGAGGCTTCTACCTCAATTCTGCAAGCTACAACTTGCAAGGAAGCTCCAACTCCAAATTATTTTCTGCAGGCTCCAAACTATAGGAGGCTCCAACCTTATTTAGCTACAACTAAATTCTATCAAGCTACAACTTGATATGGTAGCACCAACTTCCTTACTAAAAAAAAAAAACACTTGCTGATTTACCTGGATATCAGCTTTGTTCTGGTCCTTATTTTCTATTGTCCATCAGTCTTCATATCTGCCATATATCATATTTGCATCTTCACAGCATTTATATCTTCTCCTGCTTCTTCTTACACTCTCTGCCTCATTTCTCCATACTCTAAAACCTCTCTATGCATATCAATGTGATATCATTTATAGAGTTCATCTCATGACTGTTTGCATTCCACAGGGAATTTGAAGTGAACAACCATGACTCTTTGACTTCTGCCTTCTCATTTATTTGTCCAATTCATTCAGAGGAATATAGAAATATGTACAAATTTCATTTTTACAGTGGAGTTTTGTTTGCCTACGGAGACTTGCCAATGCATCAAAAACAATACAAAAAATAATTTTAAATCATTTACATTCACATTTACAGTTACATAACTCAATTTCACTTAGCCCTTTTTCGGCCCTTGGCTTGTTGTGCGTTTGTCTTTTCTGCTGCTGTCATTATAACAGTTCTGCATACCTCTATTTTCCATGCATTTAAAAAGCATTTCCCAAATTATGTTCTAACTCTGGCAGCTTTATCAAAATTCACATTATTTTAATTGCAGTGGCTCTTCATATGGTTCAAAATCCCTCGACGCATATACAATGCTTCCTCTATAAAATCCAAATAACTCTCAGCATATAACAATAGACCTTTTTATCACAGTAAATAGCTTTCGTGCCCACTTGCGACTTTTTCTATTCCCCGATGCGATGAGCGAGGGTCCCACCAGGCAGTACCTTGGCTTTTCAATGTTATTTGTTATATTTCTTTCTTTACCCGTCGATGCGCTTTAACAAAGGAAATCCTTATATTTTCGGGTTTGAAATCCAGTAGACCCCACTCCGGCTTACTTTATGATCCAATGGTTTCTATTGACCGTGATCCAACGGTTGCGATTGGATCGCACCATCGCAATCGCAACTTTCAACAACTTTTTCCCTTGCACTTCCGCTGCGCCGATGCGATTAGAAATATCTGATGCGATAACTACTTGTAGATCCAATGGTTGCAGTTAATCAGGATCGGACGGTTGTGATTAAATCGCTCAATCGCAATCACAACTTTGACTGTCGTTCCTTTTTTCTTCCCTTCCGCCGATGCGATGTGAGATCGCCGATGCGATTAGATTTCCACCGTTGATTTTCTATCTTCGATAAGATCTCCGACGTTGATCTTCAACACTTCCGCTTCTATTGTTCATTGCATGGTTCCACTTCTATTCATGGTTCTACCTTTTATTAACACATTGGGTTATGTTCATGTTCCATTGAATTTTATACAAAACTCTGACCTTGGTTTAAAACATAAACCATTGCATGATCCACCTTTAATATTGGGTCCCACTATTCTTTTAACGAACCATTCACATCCAATGGTCTAGCTGCTCTCACGCTCCAACTATACCTTGGGTGCACATCCGACGGATATCGTGCAATATTGCACAGTTTGGATGCACAAGGTTTAACTCTCAGAATTTACACGATATAAATGGTTTTTAAAAACCACTCTTTGCCACACGTCACACGAAGACCGATATCACGTTCGAAAAGTAAAAACTACTTACCATTTGACGAGTCGCGCGAACCCACTAGTATTGAGTTTTCAAAGCCGCTTTCCTTGCGAGCCCCACTCTAATTTCCTTTGATTGTTTAGTTGTCCATAGCGTTAATACCTTTGTAAAAGTTTCGGAAGTACATCGAATTACACTATAAAGTACTGAATTAAACCTTTGGAAGTGGAACATTATAATAAAGAACTTGCATCACATCTACTCTGCCTATTCCTTTTGTGTTTCGCCGATTGTGATATGCGATCGCATCGCATCGAAAACCTATTGCATTGCATCTGCTCTGCCTATTCCTTTTGTGTTTCACCAATTGCGATATGTGATCGCATCGCATCGCAAACCTATCGCATTGCATCGCATCGCATCGCATTTTCATTACATCGCATTGGACTCCGCTGCCTGTGCTTCATCTAATGCTTCTGCTTTATCTGCTGCCTTTGTTTGCTATCTGCCTCTTTTATAGTTCAGGTGCAACTTCTGTCTTCTCCTTTGCCATCAATGCCAATTTTTCCAACATCTTCTTCTTCCCCAATAGGTTCTTCAAATTTTTTAGAAGGCTCACCTATGGTGTGTTAAACCTCACAACCACTGAAGAAGAGTGAAGGGTGACTATGTGGTGATGTGGGGGTTTTAGGTAAAAAATTTCCTTGAGTATCCCTACTCCTACGAGGCATGAAAATCATATTTTTTTTGTATTTTTTCAATATTTTTGAAACAACATGTAAAAGGAAAGCATAAAATAATGCTAAAACAAAATCAAAGCATATACTAGACACCTCCCTGTCAATGGCGACAAAAAGTGGTGAGCCCTGGTATTGCACCAAGAATGCTACAACTCTTAGAAGCTACCCTAATTTAATTTATCAACCCGGTGTTCGTACAAACTTGCAGGAGTTGACAATGCTATATACACAAAAGATGCATTCTACTAATGTCATCCTCTTCTGAGCTTTACGAAAGGGTTCTACTTCTAGGGTTTCTGGATGAAGTTTGTTACACTTCGAAATTTAGGCCCAGTGTGTGGCTACAAATGAATCAAAGCCATGGCGCTATCAACAAGTACAGAACTACACTACAACAAGAAATTACATCTAACTACTCTGCAATGAAATAAATCTACACATTAAGCTATGATAAGAAATGAAATCAAAATAGGCATCTTGCATGAAGTAAATTGCTGAATTGAAATTGCATAAAGGAAACTAACCTAATCACAATTTTCTGGGCCAAATGGCTAAACACACTCTACTCACTCTATTTTCTATCTATTATGCTTTTAATCATGCATCTAATCATGACCTAACTCTGCTTGTAAATGTGTCGTTTTGTAGCTAGGAGAAGAAAGCGCTAAGGTGGCTTATGGAAGGCTTGAACACATGAGTACGAGGCTTAAGGTGTATGGGTGGTTTTGGAAGGTCTAGAGGATGTGGATAGTGGTTTATGGGCTTAAGGAGGGGCCCATTGGTATTGGTACAGGTTTCTTGTAATGCTAGAGGAAAGTTCTCAATTGCTACAAGAAACAGTCCGAGGGAAATACAAGGCCAAAAATAGATTTGAAAAGGGTAGGGAAGGTGGAGTGAAGGTGGTTTTAGATGAGTGGAAGGTGGCCCTCCCATTGGCCAAGCTCATAACCTCTTGGGAGGCATGACTTGCACCTCTAGGGTTTTCTCACGGTGTAGGGATGAAAAATATGAAAACAAGGCTGATGGCGATTTTGATGAAAATAAGGTTGATGAAGGGTGAGAGATGAAGTTGAAGGTGCTGGTGAAGTTCTCCTTGGCTGTGCTACCTGAAACTGTAAGAAAACTACCTATTCATTTAATAAATATGGACAAATTCATGATAAAGACAATGGAAAATATGAATTGAATTTGGAAAGAAAATATACTTTAACCTACAAACAAATATCTAACACAACATTCTAAACATATCCATGGAGCTACAAAAACCTAACTTATTCATTCCAAGAAATAATAAACTAAAAAATAATTTTGGCCTATGGGGAAGGTCTAACCTCTTCAAGCTCCAATGAGAGAGATGAGAGGGAGAGGCTTGACTCACAACTTTCTGAATTTATAACCTACTCTACCAACATGTAAGCAAGCTAAATCTATAGCAAAAGACAAATGGAAGCAAACTAAAAACAATGAATTGAAATGCAAGAAAACTAGCTAAATACTCATAAGAAAAAATAGCTAAAATGACATAAAAGTAAAGAATTAATACACAAGAGAGACTAAGGCACATGGATTAGGCCCTAACCCACAAGCCTATTCCTCTGAAACTAGATCAATGAAGCACAATCTGAATACTCATTTTATTGCAAAATATAGTCTCATTACATAAACATGAAAGTATCAAAAACATATTACAAGAGCTAAGAGCCTAATGTCTTTCTCCAAAGTTCGAATCCTAATTATCTATTGCTTAGCCCTATTTAACCTAAAGGGTAGTTACCAACAACTCCCTAAAAAGTAGGTGATGAGTCCACTTGACTGCAAGTGAGGTGTAGCTTTGGTGCACTTGATCTTGAGTTTTCTTGGCTACCTTTGATTTCAAGCTATTGGAGGGAATATCGAGGATCCCTTGGCTTCCTTTTTGAGTTAATGAGATGGAAAATCCCCCTAGAATATCTCCTTGCTGTCTACTCCGAGTCTTAATGGCAAAATCTTCATAAAAATGCAATATCTTCGTGATTTTCCTGCATTTAACTCATGTTAGGTACTTGAAGTATGATAAGCCTCAATCACCATCTACACTAGCATCATAAGACCATAATATAATTAAAATGCAAGAAAAATAGACTTAATAAGGAAAAAAATTGACCGTTAACCCCTCCGAATGTACCTAATGATGGAATTCATGAGTCTGCCCAAAAGAGATCTATTCTACCAGAGATGGTATGCCCATAAACTTTCATTCTATCTAGAATATGAATTGTTTTTCCAAAATGATGGTATGTTCATAAAATCTACTTGCTATATTTCTTCTCCTTCACTTGAACAAAATAGAAAGTATGTTGAAGAGTGACCTGCATTGATTTTTGGAAGAGGAGGATGAAATGACTTTATATAGTCAACCAAGGAGATCAAATAAGTGTGATTAAATGGTCAGGACGACTTGAACATTAGGAGGGCCAACTTAATATTTTGGAGCTAAACTTTTAATTTTGAAAATTTGAATTTCCCTCCTTTGAAAATGACATGAAAAACCATATTTATGTTTATTATTTCTCATATAATTTTGAGGGATAAATATGAATTATGAAGACCGACCATAGCTACAAAATTGAACACTCCCTCTTAGATAGGGAGGTATTCATAATGACTATCCAGACGTTCTCTTGTTAAAAAAATTCTCTAAGAAAAGGTTAAAACAACTCATCATTTATCATCAACATCAACATCACTCATTTACCATAATCCTAGTCAACAACTTTGACCCATGGTAAATCAACAAGATCAACTAGTCACCATAATTCTGGTTAGCACCTCTAACCCATGGTACATCATTAGCATCAACTAGTCACCAAAATTCTAGTCAATATCTATGACCCATGGTACACAGAATAGTCTTGGCTCACCATAATTGTGGTCAATACCTTTGACTCATGGCGAAACCCTAGGGACACACTCAATTCATTTGATTAATTATTTTCCCAATCCCAAAGGCCTCACTTAATTCACTTGAGTAACTCTAGTCCTAATGCTAAAAGTTCTCACTCAACCTGTATGGAGAGTAATTTTGAGACTGATGCTAAAATGCAATCACTCAACCTTATGGTTGAGTAATTATGGGCCTCTACTCTGGACCATTCTCCCTAATCCTGGTCAACATACTTGACACAGGGAGACTGATTGTCCCTGACGCTAAAACTTCAACACTCCATATCGTTGAGAGACATACTCTAAAATACTCCAATCTTGTCTTCGAAGTATACAAGCTTCATCATGGGACAAAGGATTTGTTAGAAACCTTCTCATCTCTAGAATAGTACTTAAGCCACATTTCTCCCTTCTATACTATGCCTCAATACTTAAGCCACATTGCTCACTTATATAAATGTAGAAAATAGAGGCCTCATCAATAAAAAGGCTTCTGAGGATCAATTGTTACCTTTTTCCAGTGCATTTTTTGGAGCTCTCTCATTATTCTCTCTCTCTCTCTCTCTCTCTCTCTCTGTCTCTCACTCTTGGACACTTAGAGTTTTTGGAGCACTTTGGAATTGGAGAAAGAAATATAAGAAAGCAAGAAGGAGGAATAAAGCAAGGAGGAGTAGGAATCAAGCAAAAACAACATGATTCTTTGCAGGTATTGATTTGAATGAATGACTTCCTTGCTATATTTGACATGCATGGTATTGCATGATGTGTTGGCATGAGTTTTGGCAGGTGTGACAATGTATTCAACCTAGCCTTTCAATTTCCGGATAGCCATGGTGTTGTGGAGTTCTCATGTTTTGGTTTAGCAGGATTACTGGATGGATTCGAAGCTGAGTGAGGTGGATCTTTGAATGATTATAGAACTGGTTCTCTTGTTGCCTCAGTTTAGGGCCTAGTGATCCCTGATTCAGACTTTCAGTTGTGGTAAATTCTAAGAGGTGGTGGTTTGCTCTCCATTTCAGGCCTAAGAATCTCAAGTTTGGAATTGCAGTAAATCCTATAGAGTATTTCTCGGTTTAGGGTCTAGTGACTCCTAATTCAAACTGTGGGTTGCGGTAAAGCTCGAGTGACTAGGAGATAGGAAAATTACTCACGGTTTAGGTGGAGAGAATTCGGTGATATCCATGCTTGTGTTGTCCTAGTGATTGGGTGTAGATCACGATAATTCTTGGTTATGATTGACGATGGTGAGGTGGTTTAGCCTCGGGATGCCCTGGTTAGTTTTTCAGTTTGAGTCCCACATTCATGCTTGGAATATGGCACAGGGTGATTGGCTCAAGAGAGATTTGGCAGAACCAATCTATGGTCGGGTGGAACATGGAAGTCCCATCTCCAGTTGGTTTTTACACTCATTAATGAGAAGCTCATTCCCATGGTATTTGATGTATAATTTCACTGGTTATTATGTGGATTCTATTAATGTTGTATCCATGCTTTTTTTTTTGTTATTATGATGGTTATAAGCATGTATTTTGTCAGTGATGATGTATGGATTTATCCATGTTTTTACTTGTAAATGAATGCATAATGTATCTATGGTCAAATAGATTTTATTGCAGCTAATAATGTAAGGGAGCAATGTTTTTTAGCAATTATCAAATAAGTGTGAGACCCCTATGTTTAAATTTTTTGTTTACACCTGTAGATGCAATGTTTATGACATGTTTGACGAAATTATTGTCATGGCTAGGAGGATATAAATGAGTTCCTGATGATGTGATTGATTCCATACCTTTTTTTTAATGGTATTTAATTACTTCTAAAGTTTCATGAAGTTCTGGGTAGTGAACCGATCTATGGGGCTAAAAAGGTGGCACGAATCCCAAAGCTGCAGGCACATAATTGACCTTTTGGGGCCCTGGCCACGACCTTGCCTTGGAATTCCCATGACTATAATTTTCTAGCCACTCCCTTTCCCTTACATACCCACAGCTAAGGCTTAAATTGGTAAAAAATCAGTCTCCCTTGAGGGTTCAGGGGTCTGCGAGGTTGGGTCACCTCCTGGAGGTGTTGTTGATGCATTATAAGGTTTGCTTGTTAGGTTTCCATTGGTTCCACTTCCTCAAGGTCACCTAGGAGGTTGAATATCATATTAGTAGCCTCTCATCACATGTTTACCCCGGTTGGCCAGTTACTTGGGTAGATTTGGGAAGATTGTGTTAAAAAGTGGTAACAAAGCATGGTTCAAATCTCATAATGGATGGCTTATGTGCTGATCATGCATTATGTTGAATGCTTATGTGTTTTCATACCTATGTTGTATGTGGTTGTTGTGTCTGTGTTGTGTGGGCCATGGTGGAAGTGGTGTCACCATGGAAGTGCTGATGATGCTATTGTCAACATGTTGTCATGAATGTATGACTGATTGTGCGTTGTTCTTGTTTATGTATTGCGGGTGCACTATTGCTTACATATTTCTACATGTTGTATATGCATTTCTTGGTCATGCTAGGTCAAATTTGGGTCACACTTGTGCATTGGTTGTGCATGTTTGCTTGTGTAATGTTATATGATGAATATGCATTGGTCAGTCATGTTGGGTTACATGTTTCTTATGCTCATGTATGGTTCATGCTTATGGTTGTGTGTGTGGTCAAACTTGCATTGGTGTGTATTTGGTATGGTCATGCATGGATGATTGGACTCCAACTAGAATGACATGTATATGTTTATATAGCTAGATATTATATGTTTATATGCTATCATGATTATATCTAGACATGTATTAGGATAATTTATTGATCTTGCAGGAAGTATCCTCCCCAAATACACTAAGGTACGTTGGTTTATTGTTGTTTTTTTTAGCTGACATATTATACCTTGTAGGAGAAAGATCAACAATGAAGAGAAAGATGGTAGACTACAAGGACTCTCCCTATGAGTCATATGAGCAGCATGGTGGGCACTCTTCTGATTTGGCAGATACATTGAGAAGCCTAAAGGAAGAAATAAGGAGTTGTAAGGCAGATAATGAAAGAAATATAGACACAAGAGAAACAAGAAGAGGTGAATGCAATACATATTCATAGCTTTTCATATTTGTAGAAAAAATGGCCACTTAGGATCAACTATGAAGAGGAGGACAAAACTAATGGGGCATATGGCAGTAGGTCTCCTAGTAGACACAGGACAGATGTGAAGTGTGTTAGAAAAATCAATACATATTACTTGAGTTGGGACAAGTTCAAATTAGTCTTAAGGAAGAAATATTTGTCAGAGAGGTACTACGAAAACAAGGCCAAAGAATTTTATGAGCTAAAGATAGGATCAACGATAGATGAGGAGTATATGACAAAGTTCTTGGAGCTACCGAGGTATGTACCATATCTTGAGGATGAGAAGGCTAAGTTTCAATGATTTTTTAGTGGGTTTCCAATAACATTCAAAGATCAGATTGACGGTATGATGAGCTTCAGTCACTTGAGGAAGTCATTGGGAAGCTGAAGCACTTCTATGTATAGTCAAAGCGCAAAAATGAATCTAAACAAGGATGGAAAGGGAAGGACAAAGGTAAATGGAAATTGAAAAGAGAAAGGCCTTATAATGTAGAAGAGAAATAAAATGTGGCACCACAAAACAAGTTTAATGCAGGTGGATAGGGACATAGGCCACAAAAAAAATATATATCATAACAACAACATGGAGATAATGGTATGGGATAGTTGGAGTGTTGGACATGCGGTGAGGAGCATCTTAAGAGATATTTTCCACAAAATCAGGGAGGTAGGCCTAATATATATAGTGCACAAGAGGCACATACTGTGAGGGATATTGGGTAGAGCATTCCTCACATTTATGCAGTAGTGGACAATAAGCAGGAAGATCACCAAGCTTCTATCATTGATATGGATGGTAATATTTGTGATCAAGTTATTTTTATTTTGATTGACCGTGTATCTAATTATAGCTATGTTAGTCCTAACTTGGTGGATACATATGGTTTGAGTAAGGAAATACATGCATAATATTGGTTAGTGCAGTTGGCCATAGGTACGAAGAAAAAAGTTCACCATTGGGTAAGAGCTTGTGCATTTGAGTTGAATGGTATGCCTACAACAGCGCATTTGAACATATTGCCACTAGGTTCCTACAATATGCATTTGGGTATGGATTTTTTATATCTCCACAGGACCAAGGTAGATTTATATGACAAAGCTATTGAATGCTTAGATGGCAATGGGAAACCAAGATTCCTACAAGGAAAGAATAATTCCATAGTAGTGTTGAAGATTTCAACAAGAAACAGTGAAGGAGGCATCCTGAAACATCATTCCTAATCCTAGTTGGAAAGTGATCACCAAAACTAGGTGGGGGCCGCACAGGTGATTTTTGTTGCAAAGTCTATTTTTAGACATGTCGATCATATTCTATGAGTTGCGGGATGATATTTGTGGATGGTTGGTCAAGTTGGAAAAATAGATGGACTTCTATTTTTAGACATATTGGGCGGAATCTATTTTTAGATTGCCAGTCTAAAAATAGATATGTCGAATAATATTAGCTCTTAATAATATTTGGACTCTAAACATTATCTTATTCTCTTGGAGCACTTCAGTTAAGTGCACAGATGTGGCACAGCAGCTGACAGAAGGAATTACGCTATTCCTAAGGGTTAAGTGGAGCTATTGCATGGATACTTCAGTTAGAACTCATGTGACAGAGTTTGTTGGAGTTGATTGAGGAGTTAATGGAGTTGTGTTCAGTTTAACTAATCTAAACATAGTTGAGCTAGTTGTATTTAGTCTAACTGATTAATACACTAGTGAAGAGTGGTGTGAATTAATTATTAATTAATTCACTAATTATAAACTCATTAATCAACTAAAGAATACATCAATTAACTTCAGTGCATGTACAGTTTCAGTGGAGACCAGTGGAGAGATAGGTGAAAGAGAAGTGTGACTATTAGTTGTGACTATAAGTGATGCATGGTTTGCATCCAGCACTTAGTAGAGATGCCTATAAATACTGCGTGAGCAAGGCTGGGGTAATTCATTCTCATCAAGAGGCATTCTTCAGCAAGGATTGCGCAGTAGAGGCAGGCTAAAGTCTGGCAAAGATCGGTGCATGGGATTTGCAAGATCAGGCCTGATTAGTGTGTAGCAAGTGGAGATTATACTGAGAGCTGAGGAACTTCTTCATCAGACCCATTATTTTCTCTATGAACATACTCATATGTCCTCTGAGATAGTTGGGGTTTTCAGCTTTAAGCTTTCCCATTCCCTAACACTATCATTCCCATATAGTAAATTTTTATAGTTTTAATGTGTTACAATTGAT
The DNA here is from genome assembly GCA_034641835.2 of Pinus albicaulis. Lineage (NCBI taxonomy): Eukaryota > Viridiplantae > Streptophyta > Pinopsida > Pinales > Pinaceae > Pinus > Pinus albicaulis. Next base: position 1,067,461,546 of record CM076583.1, read on the forward strand.
TTTATTTCCGCATGTAATGATCAATGACAGAGAGATTACATCTGTTGGCATGAGAGATAAAATAGTGTGATGGGAAATCGATGGATAACTTATATCAGTTAAATTTCCACATGGTATGAGGGATATTGATCTTTGGAAGAAATTAAAAGCTTACATTAGAGCGGTTAGGTTTTAGGACCATTCAGAAGAATAAATGGAGAGAAAAATAATATTAGGTATACTTGAAGAAGTTTGTCCATGGGGATGAGCTTGGGAGTGTGGAGTTAGTGTGGACAGGAAGACAAGTCAAGAAGGTTGGGATTCGAGCAAAGAATCTCTACAGACTTGAAGTAGATGGGATGTCTACGGAGCTTCCTACTGTTGGGAAGTGCAAGAAAGACATGCAATTGATGCTTGAGAGGGAGCAAGTTTTGCATGCAGGTAAGAATGAACCTCGGGATGTGGAGCAGCCACAAGATGAGGATCATGGAGTGGAAGAAACCACTCATGTAAAGAAATTTCATGCCAGATGGACAGAGGGAGTGCATGTAACTATACCACTAGGTGAGGAAGTTGGGAGCTGTCATGAGTAATCAAGAGAGAGGATATTTGTGGGCGAGGATTAATTGGATGAGACAGTGTGGATATGCATTGAACACATTTCTGAGGGTGCCCCTTATGGCAGTATAGTCGGGTTGGATTGATGCGCGGCGAGATCTAGGGCGCAGGGAATCTTGGAGGCATCTGTATCGAAGTTGACATCAACAAGTCTGAGTGCATGGGTGCAAGAGTTCAACAGCGCAGTGGTTCCTGAAGACATGTGCAGTTGGTACTAGCAGAGGTCGAAGACTTTGATAGATGCATTATAGTGATTGAGTTGTTTGGAGCCTATTTAGTTTCAAAGGATTTACAGAGCAGATGCATGGAGTTGCATGGCGCTTGTGAATGGTTGCAGGGCGAATGAATGGAGTTGCATGTCGCATGCAAAGACAGTCCTTTCTTGTTGAGAGGGAGTATTGAAGATTGCAACAAGAAACAGTGGAGGAGGCATCATGAAACATCATTCCTGATCCTAGTTGGAAAGTGATCACCTAAACTGGGCCAGGGCTTATATGGGCCTTTTTGTGCAAAGTCTGTTTTGTTACACGTGAATCCTTCTATGAGTTGGGATAATCATAATGTTGTGGATGGTTGGTGAGTTGAAAAACAGATGGTTCATTTTTGAACTAACATTGGGCAGAATCTATTTTTAGATTGCCAGTCTAAAAATAGATATGTCGAATATTATTAGCTCTTAATAACATTTGGACTATAAACATTATCTTATTCTCTTGGAGCACTTCAGTTAAGTGCACAGATGTTGCACAGGAGCTGACAGAAGGAATTACACTATTCCTGAGGGTTAAGTGGAGCTATTGCATGGATACTTCAGTTAGAACTCATGTGAGAGAGTTTGGTGGAGTTGATTGAGGAAGTTAATGGAGTTGTGTTCGGTTTAACTAATCTAAACATAGTTGAGCTATTTGTATCTAGTTTAACTGATTGATACAATTAGTGAGAGTGGTGTGAATTAATTATTAATTAATTCACTAATTATAAACTCATTAATCAACTAAAGAATACATCGGTTAACTTCAGTGCATGGATAGTTTCAGTGGAGACCAGTGCAAAGATGGTGTAGAAAGGAAAGTGTGACTATGATTTGTGACTATAAGTGATGCATGGTTTGCATCCAATACTCGATGAGAGATACTTTCTTCTATCTGTGTGAGCAAAACTGGAGTAAATTCATTTCTCATCGAGAGGCATTGTGAGGTTGCAGTGAGGCGACTAAAACAACAGAATTTTCAGTTACATGGTTGCAAGATCGAAACAGTAAATTAGTGTGTAGTAATTGGAGGTTGTGCTGAGAGCTTGTGAGGAGCTTTGTACAATGATTCTTACATGATCTACATGACATATAATATACAGATAGTTGGGGTTTTCAGCTTTAAGCTTTCCCATTAAATACTGTGTTCATATGTGTGATTGTTTGTGGTTTTAATGTGTGCATGCAATTGATTTTATTTCCGCAATTAATGATCAATATCATGAGAGAAAGGATCTGTGCATGAAGATAAAATAGTGTGTGATCAGGAGAATCTCGGTGGATAACATATCAGTTATTCAAATTTCTACAAGTAGTTAATGATGGTGACAGCCATGTAGGCCAAGAACAGTCGTAGGAAAGTATGTGTGATATTTGTAGTTCATATCTCTAGTGAAAAAGGTAAATAAGTTGAGGATGAAGATGTGTTGAACAAGTATCCAGCTTTTAAACAAATTTAGGATGTGTTTCCAGTAGAGATTTCCAAGTTGCCACCTCATGGGGAGGTAGAATTTTCTATTGAGTTGGTGCAGGGTGAAACTCCAGCATCAAAAGCACCTTACAAGATGAGAACACCTGAGTTGGTAGAGTTAAAGTTGAAACTGAAATAAATGCTAGACGCAAGGTACATTAGACCAAGTGTATCACCATGGGGTGCACTAGTATTATTCGTGAAGAAGAAGGATGACACTCTTAGACTATGCATTGACTACATGCAACTGAAAAAAGTCACCATAAAGAACATGTACCCATTACCGAGGATTGATTATTTGTTTGATAAGCTGAAGGGAGCAGTAATGTTATCTAAGATCAACGTGAGATTGGGCTATCATGAGGTTCACATCAAAGAGCAGGACATCTACAAGACCGCATTCAGGACTAGGTATGGGAATTATGAGTTTGTTGTAGTTCCATTTGGTTTGACTAATGTCCCAGCTACATTTATGTGTTTGATGAAAAATGTGTTGCGTCATTATTTGGATAAGTCTGTGATTTTGTTTATTGATGACATATTTGTATATTCCAAAAATGAGGAAGAGCGTGGATATCATTTGGCAACAATGTTGAGGTGTTTGAGAGAGCATCAGTTGTATGCTAAGCTTCACAAATGCAGTTTCTTCCAGACTGAGGTACACTACTTGGGACATGTTATTTACAAGGAAGGCATTGCAGTAGATCCAGACAAGATAAGGGCCATCATCTAGTGGGTAGCTCCTAAGAATGTAAATGAGGTGAGATCATTCATGGGATTGACAGGATATTATAGGAGGATCATAAGGAAATTCTCATATATTTCTTATCCTATTACATCATTGAAGAGGAAAGGTAATAATTTTGATTGGACATAGGAGTGTGAGGCTGGTTTTGAGAAACTCAAGTAGTTGTTGACACATGATCCAATGTTAAAGATAACTGATCCAGACATGGAGTTTTTAGTGTGTACAAATTCTTGCAAGAGAGGAATTGGTGGGGCCCTCATGCAGGATGGATAGGTGGTATGATATGAGTCACATAAGCTAAATGAACATGAGAAAAAATACCCAACATATGATCTTGAGATAGAAATGATAATTCATGCACTAAAGATGTGGAGGCACTATCTTCTTGGTAAGTGCTTTGTATTGATGAGAGACCACATTGGGTTGAGATACTTATCTGACAAGCCGAATTTGAATGCCAGGTAGGCTAGATGGTTGGGCACGATCAACGAGTTTGACTTCGAGATCGGGTACATCAAGGGAAAGGAGAAAAAGTTCATAGATGCCCTTAGCATGTGAGTACATGTAAATCACTTAGCAGTGATGAGCTCCTATGGGACAGACTTACTAGATAAGATCTTGTAGGCAGGTCAACAAGATCACATGTATATGGAGATTATGCACAAGTTGCAGCAGAGTACAATTACAGGTACATGTTTTGGTACATGTGTTGGTACGGGTGCATGTGGTACAGGTACATGTGTACAAGAATTGGATTACCTTCTCACTACAAATGGATTGGTTAGATTTAAAGACAAGATATATGTACCAGACAACAGTGAGCTCAAGAAGGTGATCTTGAGGGAGTTTCACGAGAAACCAAATTCAGGTCACCCAGGCTACTAGAAGACATTGATTACAGTGAATAGATTATAATATTGGCCGAATCTAAAGAGGGATGTGGTACAGTTTGTAGCCATAGGTTTGGATTGTCAGATGGTTAAGGAAAAATGTAAAAATCCAGGTGGACTGATACATCCGATTGCAATCCCAGAGTGGAAATGGGAGGTCATTTCCATGGAATTAATCCTGGGTTTTCCTAATACATTTAGGCAACATGATTCCATCGTGGCTGTGGTGGAAAAGTTGAAAAAGGTTTCACATTTCATCCAATGAAGACTACGTATTCAGTTAGAGATGTAGCACATGTGTTTATCTTAGACATAGTCAGCTTGCATGATGTTCCAAAGAAGATTGTGTCCGACAAGGATGTAAAGTTCACTTCCAAGTTTTGGAAAGATTTGTTTGTAGGTTTGGGCACTGAGTTGTCCTTCAGCATAGCTTAACATCCACAGACAGATGGACATACTGAGAGGGTCAACATGACACTATAGGATATATTGAGGATGTATGTGATGCATTCGCAACACAAGTGGGAAGAATATCTTCCATTGGTAGAGTTCGCGTACAATAAAGAGTATCAGGAGTCATTGAGGATGATTCCATTTGAAGCTATGTATGGGCGAAGTTGCAACACTCCTATCAGTTGGAGTGATATGGTTAACATGGTATTGATTGGAATAGAGATATTGGGAGAAATGGAACAAGAAATACAGGTCATCAAGAAGAAATTCAAAGCAACACAAAATAGTCATAAGAGTTATGAAAATAGGAAAAAATTGTTCAAGGAGTTTCAGGTTGGGGATCAGGTGTACTTGTGTATCAATCCCAAGAAGAGCTCCTTGCGGATTGGATCATGTGCCAATTTGGCACCACGATTTTGTGTACCCTGCAGAATCTTTGAGAGGATCAGACTAGTGGCCTATTGAATTGCACTGCCTCCCAGAGTGAAATTCTATGATGTTTTTCATATATGTTTGCTGAAGAAGTATGTTAAAGATGTTGATCATGTGATTGAATAGTCTGTATTATAGGTGTAACCCGATGGAGAATTCCTACTAGAGCCTCAGTGTATATTGCAGAAAAAGGTGCTCATGCTCTAGAATCGAGCAATAGAGCAAGTTAAAGTGCAATGGAAGCACTTTGGGCCCAATTTAGATATATGGGAGATTACAAATCATATGCGGGCCATGTATCCTTCCTTGTTTCCTGGTTAAGGAAAAACTGTTTTGGTGTGATGTTGGTTTTGTTTAGCACATGTTTTGGCGATGTTTTGGTATATGTTTTGATGTGATGGTTGGATGTATGTACATATGCATATGGATGTAAATTCCACCATGAGATAAGTTATAAAGCTCCAATAAGCAGTATGGTGTCATGCTGTTTTAGTTTTCATGTTGTTATGATGTCATGTTGGTTTTCTTTTCAGCGGGGTGATCACCGTAAATACTGCATTGAGCTATGTTATAAATTTCCATGGGAATTATGGTTGATTTTGAATGGTTTTGCTGAGGTATATGTGTGGTTGAACATCGAGGACGATGTCCTCTAGGGGGAGGGTTTTGTAACAGCCCTGGTGAAAATTCCATGTAATAAATTTTAAAAATAATAACCATGGTTGATGGGACACTTATTCCGAGCTGAATGTTGGGAAAAACATCTTAGGCGGTGTTCATTTGGTTTATTATGATGAAGGAAATTGGCAAAGGCAATGTCAAAAGCTTTGGAGAGGCAAAATGACATTTTTGGCACATTTATTTATGAAAATAGTGGAAATTAGGAGAAAAGGGAGATGAAAGGTCACAAGTTTCATGTAATGAGGAAAATAATGGAAAATTAAGAAAATAGAGGCCTCATCAATAAAAAGGCTACCGAGGATCAGTTGGTACCTTTTGTTAGTGTATTTTTTGGATCTCTCTCATTATTCTCTCTCTCTCTCTCTCTCCCTCTCTCTGTATCTCTGTCTCTCTCTCTCTCACTCTTGGACACAATTTTTTGGAGCACTTTGGAATTGGAGCAAGAAAGACAAGAAAGAAAGAGAAGGAGGAAGCATGCAAGGAGGAGTATGAATCAAGCAGCTATAGCAGGTATTGATTTGCATGTATGATTTCCTTGCTATATTTTACATACATGGTATTACTTGTGGTTCTTTGTTGTGTTGGCATGTGTTTTGCTAGGTGTGACAGTATATTCAGCCTAGCCTTTCCATTTTCGGATAGCCAAGGTGTTGTGGAGTTCTCATGTTTTGGTTTAGATGAATTATCGGATGGATTCAAAGCTGAGTGAGGTGGATCTCCTAATTATTATAGAACTAATTTTCTTGTTTCCTCGGTTTAGGGCCTAGTGACCCTTGATTCAGACTATGGGTTGCGGTAAAGCCTGAGAGGTGGTGGTTTGCTCTCCATTTTAGGCCTAGGAATCCTGGATTTAGGATTGCAGTAAATCCTGGAGATTCTATCTCGGTTTAGGGCCTAGTGACTCCTGATTCGTATTTTGGGTTGCGGTAAAGCCTAAGAGACTAGGAGATAGGAAAATTCCTCATGATTTAGGTAGAGAGAATCCGGTGATATCCATGCTTGTGTTGGCCAGGTGATCAGATGTAGATCATAGTAAAGCATGGTTTATGATTGATGAGGGTGAGGTGGTTTAGCCTTGGGATGCCCTAGTTATTTTTTTGGTTTGAGTCCCACATTCATGCTTGGAATATGGCACGAGGGTGATTCTCTGAAGAGATATTTAGCAGAGCAAATCTATGGTCGGGTGGAATGTGGAAGTCCCATCTCTGGTTGGTTTTTACACTCATTTATGAGAAGCTCATTTCTGTGGTATTTGATTTATAATTGCATTGGTTATTATGTGGATTCTATTTTTGTTGTATCCATTGTATTTCTATTGTTATTATGCTAGTTATAAGCATGTATTTGATCAATGATGATGTATGGATCTATCCATGTTTTTACTTGTAAATGAATGCAAAATGTATCTATGGTCAAATATGTTGTATTGCAGCTAATGATGTAAGAAATACTTCTTAACGATTCTCAGATAAGTACGAGACCCCTACTCTAAATCTGTTGTTTACACCTGTAGATGCAATGTTTGTGACATGTTTGACGAAATGACTGTCATGGGTAGGAGGGTCTAGATGAGTTCCTAATGATGTGATTTCTTAAATACCTTTGTTTTAATAATATTTAACCTCTCCTAAAGTTTCATGAAGTTTTGGGCAGTGCCCTGGGCTCTGGAGCTAAAAAGGTGGCACGAATCCCATAGTTGCAGGCACAGAATTGACCTTTTGGGGCCTTGGCCATGACCTTGCCTTGGCATGACCGCAGATATAGGTTGCTAGCCACTCCCTTTCCCCTTACATGCCTATGACTAAGGCTGAAATTGGTCAAAAATAATCCCCCCTTCAGGGTTTAAGGGTTTGGGAGGTTGGGTTACCACCTAGATGTGTTGTTGATGCAGTGTAAGGTACGTTTGTTAGGTTTCTGTCGGTTCCACTTCCTCAAGGTCACCTAGGAGTTTGAATCTCTTATTATTAGAATATCATCGCATGTTTACCCCGGTTTGCTGGTTACTTGGGTAGATATGGGAAGAGGGTGTTATAAGTTTCTTTTTGCAACAAATCCTGTTGTGGAAATCCTGGTTGCTCTCTCTTCCATTACTGCTATCTAGTTAGTGAAGCACATCAACTATCTAATCTGAAAATATAATTGACAATTTAGAGTAATTGTAATAATATACTTCCTTTGACCAAGGAAGATCTCATTCGACTTTTGCCACACTTCAAGAAGTAATGCATCTAACTAAGATCCTTCATTTAGAACCCAAAGGTCAAATCCTTCTGACATTGAAGAGGGATTCCCTCTATCACGTGAGTTCTTCATCAAATTAATACCATGCCTATGATATGACAATTCGATCAAATGTCTCCTCATAGCCTTCTCCCTTTTACTAGGAGAATCATCACAAATTTCACTTAGTACTTCTCTAAGTTTCCATCTACCACATACTTCTTCTTAGAAATGACCGCTAAATTCTTTTGGGCACAATCATGGAATTCTTCAAACTTGTTGACCTACCTTCTTCCTCTGAGCTAGGATATATTTATATCATTAGGCATAATTTTAGATGTTGGTACATTTTTTTCACAAATCATTGATTATGGATGAATCCTATTGTCACAAAATTTGTTTTATTCTTCCAATACTTCCTTTTGCTACTAGCGTCTTGGAAACCTTCATGATGTACTTACAATTTTCACTAGGAGGTAATGGGAGAAAATTTATAACCAAGCAAAAGATATAAAGACAAGATGCTTACTAATAGTAAAACAACAATAATAATAATCAAGGAAGAGAGATATAGTTACTCATATTTTCATCGATTGAAGGAAATTGTCAACTCCCTCTTGATCCTTGCCATCTTGCATAAATCATCCTATTCAACAATAAAATTATTTGCTTCATCATCAATTACTTTCCTTCCTTGCATGAGCATGCTTTTACTTTGCATGAGTTAGGCTTTCTTCATCCAACAAAATCACTATCTTTTAATACTTTGGGTATAGGGTTTTTTCCACAAACCCTAGGGATTTCTTAATCATATATTTCAAGATTATCTAGAGTTTACAAGCCATAGGAATATTACGTTTTCCAAGAGGGTCTGATAGCACAAGTGTTATGACTCTTATTTTCAACTCCTTTCTTGAAATAAATCACATTGATAAAAACTCCACCATATACTAAATAACAACAAATGGCATTATGGTGTCAGCAACATATCTCAACCAATATAATCATGATTAGTACAAAGCACATCATCTTTTGACAAAAACCCTTGCTTAGGATTTTTCACAGTAGTACAATATATGATATTAGTGTTCAGATATCTTCTCCTTCAACACATACTCAAAAGTATCCCTCATGAAATGCTATTGAGTCTTCATGATTGAGATGTAGTAACCTTGCAACATTTTTATATAGTACACAAGTATTTCAATACATACCTCCCACCAACGCTATCAATTCATAATTTTTTATTAGATCATTGAGTGTGGATGTTGATCCTTGAAGTTCTAATCAAATTTACTATGGCTGACTATGTTAAAGATGTAATGATGATGGCGATAAATGTGATTTTGGGTTAAGACGATTCAAAGCTCTAGTTGATCGGCACAAGATTACTCTTCCCACAACTCATTGCCATACTAAGAGACAAAATATTATCCACCCAAGTTGGTTAATGAATGATAATTATTTTGGTCAAATAAAACAACTTTGAAAGATGGGCCCCACACAATACAATAAGTTTGGCCACTCCCTCTCGCACGCTTGCTAAGATGGATATTTATTCATAATCGCTTACTCTTAGACCCTTCCATTATTGATGTAGTTCTTTTCTTGGAATGATCGGAGTCAATCAAACTCCAAATCTATCTGCCCTGTCAGATTTCCTTCTCCCTCTCATCATTTGTTGGTAAAAAGTCTAAGTTTGGTCTTAGCCGAGATACATCTTCCCATTGCACACGTATGATAATGGGAGTTTTCCTAGGACACATGATGGGTGAACAAAGATCCCATGATATACATTGTGACAATGCCCATTCCAACTAGGTTCTTCAACTTACTGATAAATAGTGCTTGCTTTCTCACACTTCATTAATACTTCTTTCTTATTTCTAAAAGTGCTTCTTTCCAGAAAAAAGTAGTAAGGCCATTTTGCCTCGGAGAGAGGGAAGGACTCAAGTGATACTATGCTTTCCTCAAAACAAATAGTGCATGGGATTCGAACCAGTGTATCTATGTGACTCAATTATAAATAATATCCAAAATATTATTATATCATTGCAACATAATGTGTCACATGTGTGTCATTGTGGCATTGCAACTCATGTGTTCGACAAGACCACTAAATTGTACTACCAAACAAAGAAAAACAACTTCAAAAAAAATTTGAATATAGTTTTAACCAGTTTTCATCACATTGGTGGATCACCTATAGCAGAAAAACCAAAGCATACTCACATTACATTTAATACTATGCACAATGGCCTTAAATTTTTTAATACTATGCACAATGGCCTTAAATTTTTTAACAAGTTGAAATAGAACTCGTGCCAGTGTTAGAATCCTTTCATTATGGTTTGAATTGAAAACAAAATTACAGACCAAAATAAAACTCGCCAGAACATGCGAACATAATTAAACATGTGATAAAAATGAAGTACAACTAGAGTATGTCTTGTGTTGACACCTAATACTTAGGGATTGGGAAAATATTTGTAAATACGTACATTCAAAAATGAGAATCTGAAGAGATATTGGAATATGAATCCGAAGAGTCTCTCCTCTATTTATATATATTAAATCTATTCTTAATAGAAATCAAAATTCATGGAGTTACCAAAACTAGGCCAAGCATGATCAGAGCACATGTCTGCATGTCCAAATTTGGCATCCTTTTTCTAGTCTAACTCTTGACTGCTATCATTATTTCTGCTCCCACTCAGAGTTTTCTTTGCAAACAAATAGAAGCCATTACACATGTCTATGTTGAATATATTCCAACAAAATTTGGAAGGTTACTGCATTGGTTTTAGTTAAATTATGGTCATGCCTAAACAAAGGAGGTTGTGATTCTTCCCTGCGCAAGGAAGTGATAAGGGTTGAAAAATCATAAGACAAAGCTCATAGAGAGGACTACTTCCTCGCTTTCAGAGGCCTTCTTCTCTAATCGAACTCACAACAATCAAACTCTCGACCTCATTTTTCTTATTGGCTTCGTGCACTGGTTATAAAATCTGGAGCATATGCTACATTGTCTCATGCAATTAATGTATTGCGTTAAATCTAAATTATATGGTTGGCATATGTTGGTTTGTGCTCACTAAATTATAAGGTTCGTGTTTATGTTGAATATTCTTATGCTAAAGCAATGTGTCACATGCGTTGAAGTAGACTCCATTCAAGTTTGCATTGAATAATATATGTGTTGAAGATTTAAGTGTGGTGTATTGGTTTATATATATGCCTGGCCATTCCATTCATATATTAAACTCTTGATATGTTCGTTGAATGTCATGTGTTTGGTCTCCATGTGCTGAATCAATACTGTGTTATATTGCAGTATACATGTTTATATAAGAGAGCATTTCTTTAATAGAGAAGTTGTTGTTGGTTGAAGTTTGAAACAAATACCAATGACATTTATATTTATATAACTTGAGATCAAGAGCCAACATTGTTTTTGAGTTATTTTGAAGACAATTGCAGACAAGTTGTATGATGGGTCTTTATTATTTATAGAGACATATTAGATTTTGAAAATCTTTTGAATTTTTAGGATCTAGTTTAGAATTTTACAGAGATGCATTCACTCATCTCAATAATCAAAGTAGTTCAATAGAACTACCATGAATGGTAAAAAAATATGAAGCATACACTCATTTTCAATGAACTATGGAAAGGAGAATGTGAAGGAGAAAATGGGAATCCACTAGAAAAGTCTACTTTAGACAAAGAGCTCACCATATGTGAGAACAAGAACAACAAGGCCTATGCATTGATTATTTCATCAGTAAATGAATAGGTGAGTTGCCACACTGCACCATTTACAAATTCCTTTAGTCCTTTAAATAAATTGAAAGACTTGTATGAATCACACTCATAGCTTGAAGTAGTCCAATTAATGATCAAGCTCTTCAATCTTGAATTGAAATATGATGATACCATTTCCCTAGCCTCTGAAATCATAGGTATTATGCATGATGTAGAATCCATCAATGTTAAAAAAGATGTCCCTCCCACAAATTTCATCAAGGCACTATATCCCACATATTTCCACTATCTTGAATCATTACAAGCTAGTGGAAAACTTAGAGAGATTACTTTTGACTCTCTTGTGGATATGTTTACAGAAAGAGAGAAATATTTTGGGAAGAGGAAGATTGTTGCTCAGCCTTCTGAATAAGTTGTGTGCCTTGGACAGAAAGAGAAGAATCAGGCACAAGATTCTCTTAGAGGAAGAGGTAGTAAAGGAGGACATGGAAAGAAGAAAAACAGAGGAAATGGGTGCAAACATTACCAAGGAGGAAGACCTAATCTTCATTGTATATGTTGCAACATAAATGGACATGGTTCTTCCATATGCAAGCTCTCTTGGGATGAAATCAAACAAGAAAGAAATGAAGAGAAAGGAAAATCACCAGATCCAGGGAAAGGTAAAGCACCTGAATCCGCTCATTATATTGTGGCACATTGCAATATTGGAGTGATTGAATACTTGTTTAATACTTCACTTGCTTCATGGAAAGATGCATGGTTGCTTGATACCAGAGAAACCTGCCACATGACCTTTCAAAAGGAATTCTTTGAATATTTTAGTGACAATGTAGGTGGAGCAGTCTACTTTGCAGACAAGTAAAAAATCAAGCCATCCATACTTGGCACCATCAAGCTCAAACTTCCTGGTCTCGTTGACTTTCTTCTACATGATGTTCTATACCTCCTAGAATTGTAGAGAAAGTTGTTGTCATTGGTTCACATTTTCCAGCGAGGACACTCCATTCACATGTTTTATGGAAAATTTGAGGTGATAATTAAAACAATTAAAAAAATAAAATAACCAAAAAAATCAAAAAATAAATTGAAAAAATAAAAATAAAAAAATAAAGAAATAAAAAAAATATAAACAAAACCAAATTAAAAATTAAAATTAAAATAAAAAATATTTAAAAATTAAATTTATATAATAAAAAAAAATCAAAACCCAAGGCTTGGGCAGGCGAGTCGATTACGGAATTGACTTGCCTGTCGAGAGGGTCGTGGGGCTTGGGCAGGCAAGTCGATTACAGAATTGACTTGCCCGCTGAGAGGGTCGTGGGGCTTGGGTGGGCAAGTCGATTACGAAATTGACTTGCCTACCGAGAGGGTCGACGGGCTTGGAGTTTTGGAGGGCGGGGAGCTGCATCCCAGGGGGTCGTGAGTCCTCTCACCTCCTCGCCTGCCAAGGCCCCAACCCGAGTTTCAATTTTTTATTTTTTATTTTTTAATTTAATTTTTAAATGTTTTTTTTTTCATATATATATATATTGATGCAGGAGCATTAGCTCGGGAAAATACCTTGTATTTTATTTAAACTAGGGGGTCTTATGTTTGTGAGGAAAAATTAATTTCATGTAAATATTAATATTATTTTTGAGTTATTATATGTGAGAATTTGTAAATGTTTCCAAATAATTGGAAAACATGAGAGAAATTAGATGAGAGATATCTAAGAGATAATTATGAGCCTAAATTAGATTTAGTTTCAAGGTTTTAGGGATAAGAATCTAGATTGTAGGATTTGTTGAGATATTTGAGGATTTGTTGAGTTATTAAAGGGATATAAACCAAAATTGGTTCAATAAAATTTGTATAAATTGATATGCCTCAAAGGCAAATTAGATCAGGAAGAAGAGAGAATAGATAGTGAGGTTTGGACAGCAAAGTCTGCAAGCCTACGAGCTTTTGTAAAGGGCCAGTAATTTGGAAATCAGGCCAAGAAGGAGAACTTCCATGTAAGGTTTGCATGATTAATGAAAGAGTTTGATTTTTGAGTTAATTTCCATTATATGGTTATGAGATTGTTGTTTATGAGTTTGAATGCAAATAATTGAGTCGAATTTTGTAAAGTATTGGGGAATTGATCTGAATAATCGATGTTGAAACCATAATGCAACCTTGTGGAATATAGAAAGCATTGAATTGGGCATGAATTGTTACATAGACGCCTCAGGCATTAGATGTGGTCGAATTACAGGTTTCGTAGTTGAAATGAGGAAGTATACTTATAAAAAAAAATTGAATGCAAATTCAATGGTTTAGCGTTTGGAAAGCCTATAAAAAGGTAGAGTCATATAAATGTTGAAATTGTGTGAGTCGATTGTTAGTTTGCTGAAGAAATCAATGCCAAGTGAGGATGAACTGAGGACGTAGTGATTTACTCTACCTTCTATATGAGTTACAAAGGAAGCCGCAGGAGGAAGGATTGGTTTGCAAATATTGTGATTTGAAGAACGTTAAACGCAGAGAAACTGCAATCTAATTGCAGAAAGGCGTGGTGAAGATCGATTTATGCTCACAGAGAAGGAAGGTTCAATTGAACTGAGTTCAATTAGAACGCAGAAAGAATATTCATGGTTTAATGAATGTTAATGGAATCGATTTGCAGTTGAGGTGGTTTGAATTCTGTCTATTTGAATTGATGGAACAGTAATTGATCAATGTCGGAGGTGCATAGTGAAGGTTTAAAAGTCGACCTATGTGTTAATAGAAATGTCGGGATGCATATGAAGTTTTGGAGAGGAAATTTAAGGAGAGGCGGAGTTTGGGAAGAAACGCACAATCCAGATAATTAATGGTTTGGAATCGAATCGGTGGCAATATTGTAGGGGGTCAACCAAAGCAAAGCGCGTGGAGTTCCTTCAGTTGAATCCTGGTCGTGGTTGAATTTTGCAGAGTCGTGTTGTGCGATTGACATAAATTGAAGTCGGTTTTAATTGCAGATAGGTGCTCGGCTTTGGAAGGGTAGGCATTGTATTGAGTAGCGGACTGGATGGATGGTGATCAGTTGAAGAACGAAGAACATCGAATGCATGAATCGATGTGGATCTGGGGTCAACCTCCAAACAGAAGTGCGATGAACCAGCGAATTGGGAAAAGTTTATGGTGGCATCGTAGTATGTGAAAACTGTTTGAATTAAAACAATAAACGGATGGAGAATGGTAAGTGTGCGGCCCAAGCGTTATTTTAATAGCAGCGTTGTGTTTTATGCCATGAAGGTTGGATATAATATTTGTTAACATGTATTGATACGTTAACACAAGTATGGATAAAAGGGACGCTGGCATTGATGAGTGATGGTCTTTGTAACTGACCAAACATATATGAAAATTGGTGTAGTGCATATGGTGTAGCGCTGGAACGAATGCGCGGAGGAATGGTAAGCATGGGCACATTGTTTTTATAGAATTTTGATTGAAAAATACGTTATTAAAGGCCATATGTGAATATTGGGTTTAAAATAAAACAAATGGGATTTTAATGAAAGTCTTTTACTAAGGCTTTGGAAAAGGTTTTTATGAAAGCATGATTTGGGTTCTAGATGCTAAATGAAGTGGGTTTGTGTTGAGTAGTAATTTCATGGAATTGGGCATTTGGGTTGGTATATACGGTGGCATTTCAAATTAATGCCTTGAAGGTGAGTAGATATTGGAATTGGTATAATTCCATATACGATGGCATTTAATTAAGTGAATGATTTGAATCATAGTGAAATGATAATTTAAAGGAGCTTTCGCAAATTAAAGTTGTTGAATTTTCTCGGACTTGGAGTTTTATTTGGGCAGATTTAAGATGAATTTTGTATATGCATGAGAATGAGAGAGATTCTGGGTTTTGCAGGGTAGACCTGCATCATTTTTGGTATCAGAACTGGAATAGCTCTGTTTGAAAGTTGAAGTTTTGTTAATTAATTGCATGTGATGAATAAATGTCGGATTTTGAAACTAATGAAGATTGCAGCATACGGATACAGTGCAGTTGAAGAAGTGAAGCGAGATCAACAAGATCTTGAAGGTGAGTTGTCAGATGATATTTGACTCTGGTTTGAAAGTTGTTTGCAGATTTCTGGTTGCAAGCAGGTTGGAGAAAATCTCAGTGGGAAGAAGCAGATCACAGCTGGAGAGCAGTGATGAAGGAGTCCAGCAAGGGATTCTAAGAGAGAGTGGAAGAATCTAAAGATTCAATAGAGGTTGAATAAAGTTGCAGATGAGAGAAGCCTGAAGGAGCAGTGGAGAAATGCTCGAAAGGTTCCAGCAGAGGACCAGTGATTACCAAAAGACCAGATCCAGAGGAAAGGTTTGGTGAGGTAAGTGGCAGCAGGAGATTTTGATGTTGCAGAGGCTTGGTGCAACTCATGGGTGAGAAACTCATGGCGAAGGATATGACTACTGAAAGTCATAAAGTAGAGAGCAGAGGTTCAGAAAGAGGCCACAATAGAAAGAGGGAGAAAGAAGATGCCAAGGCAAATGGCATAAGACAACAGTTGACTGATGAAAAGTATGAGAGAGAGAAAGCTGAGATAACAGTTCGTCTTGAGTTGTTGATGGAATTGTTACGAGAAAATATGAAAGACCTGAGACATGGTTGGCTCATGAGGAAGAGAGTGAAATGGCAGAGGCTACAACATAAAAGAGATCAACAGATAAACATGCAGTTAACAGAAGATCTGAGGAAGCTCGAGCAGATGATGGATGTACAGTTGAAACGTGAAGAACTCAGAGCAGCTGAGTTAAAAGTGGAGGTTTCCATTGATGAAACAGAGGAAGAGATCATTGATGATTTCTTGAGTTATTGGGCAGATCCAGATCAATTGGATGATGAAAAATCTTGTGTTTTTGTAGCTGACAATTGTGATGTGATTACAGGTTTTACTGAGGAGGATGCACAACCTTGTGAAGCTGTCGCAAGTATGGAAAATAATATTTCAGGAGATAAGTACTCTGAAGAAGAAAGAAATGATGCTTTTGCTGTTACAGTACAAGAGGAAGTTCTTGTGGATGCAAAAGAAGTGAATCAGTCTGAAGCACTGATAAGTGAAGTAACAGTTGAGATTGTTGAACTTTGTGATTTCCAAACTGAAAGCTTGTGTGTGAATGCAGGGACTGTAAGTGATGATGATATGCTTCAGCAATTCCACAGAGAAATTGCATGGTTGGAATAATTGTTAGTAAATTCAGAGTATGACAGAGAGATTGCAGCAGAAGGCAGAGTTCAATACAGTGAACAAAAGAAGAAGGACATCATGGAAACAAATGATGAGAAGGAAGGACTGGTTGACAGTCTTGAGAGTTCTTCAGAGAATTCTTTGAAAAATTTGAATCCGCATACTGATGTGCTGATAGTGGAAAAGAACTCAGAACAACATACTGAAGTGTTGGCAAAGGAGGAAAAGGCACTGATGCCTTATGATTTTTGTTTTAACAAGTGTTTTGTGAATGCAGGTGTTGTTGCAGGTGCTGAAGGACATTGGACTTAGTTAAGAAGTCAAATGAAGGAGGAAGACGAAAATTCTGTGGAAACATCTAATCCATGGAATGAAGAAGTAATGTTGCTGGAAAGGATGCTAAATGATCAGAATTCAGTGCAGGAAGAATCTCAATTTCAGAATTGGGAATTGCAGATGCAGAGAGATGAAGATAGCAGAAAGGAGTAAACAATGTACCAATCAAGTAAGTTGTTGATAGGAGAAGGCAGAGAAGAAGTTTTCTGTTTCAGAAAACAAGAGGGCATGGATGATTGGGTGGCGGTAAAGACTGAACGAGTGAGAATTGAGCAAGTAAGAACTGAGAAAGTGAGAAATCAGAAATCTGAAGAATTATTGGACAAGGAAATTGAACTAATTAGAAGAATCATGATTGAAGTGTCTCAGAGGAACACATCAGCGATGAAGAGAAGTAGCAGCAAAATGAAGATGGAGACAGATTGTGAAAGTGCAGCGAGTGGAGCAAGGCAGCATAAGATATGGATACCTGGAGAAAAGTAGCAAACAACAGATATTAACTTGCAGAACAAAGTGTGGGATCCAGGCGGACAAAGATTTAAAACGCATGATCAGGAGATCATGATCATTTTCAACCTTGGGAGTCTGATGCAGGAGCATTAGCTCGGGAAAATACCTTATATTTTATTTAAACTAGGGGGTCTTATGTTTGTGAGGAAATATTAATTTCATGTAAATATTAATATTATTTTTGAGTTATATTTTAATTAATTATATGTGAGAATCTGTAAATGTTTCCAAATAATTGGAAAACATGAGAGAAATTAGATGAGAGATATCTAAGAGATAATTATGAGCCTAAATTAGATTTAGTTTCAAGGTTTTAGGGATAAGAATCTAGATTGTAGGATTTGTTGAGATATTTGAGGATTTGTTGAGTTATTAAAGGGATATAAACCAAAATTGGTTCAATAAAATTTGTATAAATTGATATGCCTCAAAGGCAAATTAGATCAGGAAGAAGAGAGAATAGATAGTGAGGTTTGGACAGAAAAGTCTGCAAGCCTACGAGCTTTTGTAAAGGGCCAGTAATTTGGAAATCAGGCCAAGAAGGAGAACTTCCATGTAAGGTTTGCATGATTAATGAAAGAGTTTGATTTTTGAGTTAATTTCCATTGTATGGTTATGAGATTGTTGTTTATGAGTTTGAATGAAAATAATTGAGTCGAATTTTGTAAAGTATTGGGGAATCGATCTGAATAATCGATGTTGAAACCATAATGCAACCTTGTAGAATATAGAAAGCATTGAATTGGGCATGAACTGTTACATAGATGCCTCAGGCATTAGATGTGGTCGAATTACAGGTTTCGTAGTTGAAATGAGGAAGTATACTTATAAAAAAAATCGAATGCAAATTCGATGGTTTAGCGTTTGGAAAGCCTGTAAAAAGGTAGAGTCATATAAATGTTGAAATTGTGTGAGTCGATTGTTAGTTTGCTGAAGAAATCGATGCCAAGTGAGGATGAAATGAGGACGCAGTGATTTACTCTACCTTCTGTATGAGTTACAAAGGAAGCCGCAGGAGGAAGGGTTGGTTTGCAAATATTGTGATTTGAAGAACGTTAAACGCAGAGAAACAACAATCTAATTGCAGAAAGGCGTGGTGAAGATCGATTTATGCTCACGGAGAAGGAAGGTTTGATTGAACTGAGTTCAATTAGAACGCAGCAAGAATATTCATGGTTTAATGAATGTTAATGGAATCGATTTGCAGTTGAGGTGGTTTGAATTCTGTCTATTTGAATCGATGGAACAGTAATCGATCAATGCCGGAGGTGCATAGTGAAGGTTTAAAAGTTGACCTGTGTGTTAATAGAAATGCTGGGATGCATGTGAAGTTTTGGAGCGGAAATTTAAGGAGAGGCGGAGTTTGGGAAGAAACGCACAATCCAGATAATTAATGGTTTGGAATCAAATCGGTGACAATATTGCAGGGGGTCAACCAAAGCAAAGCGCGTGGAGTTCCTTCAGTTGAATCCTGGTCGTGGTCAAATTTTGCAGAGTCGTGATGTGCAATTGATATAAATTGAAGTCGATTTTAATTGCAGATAGGTGCTCGGCTTTGGAAGGGTAGGTGTTGTATTGAGTAGCGGACTGGGCGGATGGTGATCAGTTGAAGAACGAAGAACATCGAATGCATGAATCGATGTGGATCCGGGGTCAACCTCCAAACAGAAGTGCGATGAACCAGCGAATTGGGAAAAGTTTATGGCGGCATCGTAGTATGTGAAAACTATTTGAATTAAAACAATAAACGGATGGAGAATGGTAAGTGTGCGGCCCAAGCGTTATTTTAATAGCAGCGTTGTGTTTTATGCCATGAAGGTTGGATATAATATTTGTTAACATGCATTGATACATTAACACAAGTATGGATGAAAGGGACGCTGGCATTGATGAGTGATGGTCTTTGTAACTGACCAAACATATATTAAAATTGGTGTAGCGCTGGAACGAATGCGCAGAGGAATGGTAAGCATGGGCACATTGTTTTTATAGAATTTTGATTGAAAAACACGATATTAAAGGCCATATGTGAATATTTGGTTTAAAATAAAACAAATGGGATTTTAATGAAAGTCTTTTACTAAGGCTTTGGAAAAGGTTTTTATGAAAGCATGATTTGGGTTCTAGATGCTATATGAAGTGGGTTTGTGTTGAGTAGTAACTTCATGGAATTGGGCATTTGGGTTGGTATTTATGTATGGTGGCATTTCAAATTAATGCCTCGAAGGTGAGTAGATATTGGAATTGGTATGATTCCATATACGATGGCATTTAATTAAGTGAATGATTTGAATCATAGTGAAATGGTAATTTAAAGGAGCTTCCGCAAATTAAAGTTGTTGAATTTGCCCGAACTTGGAGTTTTATTTGGACAAATTTAAGATGCATTTTGTATATGCATGAGAATGAGAGAGATTATGGGTTTTGCAAGGTAGACCTGCATCATATATATATATATATATATATATATATATATATATATATATATATATATATATATATATATATATATATATATATAATGTATTTTTTTTAATTATTATTATTATTATTATTTTAATAGTTTTTAATTTGTGCTTTATTTCTTTAGTTTTTTTTAATAGTTTTAATTTTTTTTTAATATGTTTTTTTTTCCAATTTATTTATTTTTTAATGTTTTTTTTTAGTTATTATAATTTTTTTAAATTATTTTGATTTTTTAAGGATTTTTTATAAAAAAAAAATTAATAATTTATTGGTTTTTTAAAACTGTATGTTCAATTTTTTTTAACATTTTTTTTTTTTACTTTAAATATTATTTGAATAATTTTTCTTGGAAAAATACTTAAAATGTCATCATCTTTGAATATAAAATTCATAAGAATTTCATAAAATTTGTTATTTTTTGATTTTTTTTTTTTATAAAAATCTTTTATTTAACATGTCATTTTTAGCGAAAAGGCTCTGAAATACATATTTTTTATTATTATTTTTTTTCAGAAGAAAAAAATGGAACCGAATTTTATTACTAAGAAGTAAATTTTGTTTGCATTGTACATAACATGTTCAAAATTGTTCAAAATTACGCTGACAGGAAAACATCATCCCAATATAAACCAGCCAAGGTTAAACCATGAACATATGATCATGATTCAAAAAAGTGAGGATGATACCCAAAGACAGTCCAGAAACATTATAACTACCAAAGTTGTCCAAAGAGAGTATTCCAAAAAGGAACAAGAACTAGAAAAAGACATATGTTATGAGTAGTGGAAAATCATGCATCTATGGAAGAAGACTTATGTCATCCCCTTGAGTAGCTTCATGGATAAAAGATGAAAAAAACATATATCCCTCCATCCAGCATCGCTCGTTTGGATAAGAGGTCGACCTTCGAATTTGATTCACAAAAAATGTGATGTATGCTGAAATATTGGAAAGAGCGAAGGAGGTCTTTAGTGTGCGTTATCCAGTATTTTAACTCAGGAGGATTGAAGTGAGATTTACCAAAAAACCCATCAATAATGGTTTTTGAATCCCCATAGATGTGAATAACGTGAACATGTTTCTCTGCTACAAACCATAGGAGGCCCCAAAGAGCCACCAATTCAACACAGGTATTAGTACCCATACCCCTGAACCAATGTATCGTGTAAGAGAAGTCTTCATTAATGTATAAGACAACTCCAAAACCACATCTCCCATTATTTTCCGTCATATTAAAAAAACCCGCTGGAAATGAGATCTGATTGTGAATGAGGCATCTCAACAAGTCTCGTTCTTTGCTTGGGGTAGGTGTCATGAATTCAAGCCATGCCAATATCTTGGAGATGGTACAATGTGTGTTATGTACCATGCCATGAAAAATAACATGGTTGCGGGATTTACATATCTCCCAGATCACCAGTAGTGGGATGTAGGGCCTTATTCGCTTCCCGTCATACCCCATTTCAGAAAAATTTCAATGGATGTGAAGGTGTGGATAGGAAGCCCACAATGAGAGATGTTGTGAGACCAAACAGGAGTAGCAAACCTGAAAAAGAAAAATAAGTGACACACATTTTCAATATCTATACATAAAGAGAACATATACCAGGGCTCGCAAAATCTCTTTTGCAAAGGTTGTCTGAGGTAAAGATTTTTTTTTCTAGGCAAGCCATGCAAAAAGAGTGATCTTTAGGGGCACTTTAATGCGACATATTGTCGCAAACCAAGATTTTGTGAGAGCCTCCAAGCGATGTTGTGTGATGTATTTATAGTTATCTGCAATGACAACCGATCCATTTCTGGTGATGTCATCCCATGTGATGAAGTCACCTGCCGAATTCCCATATAAACCAGCTCGCATAAGATACCTGATGAATTGGTTCCATCAAAAATGATTCCCTGCAATCCAATATGAGAAGAATAATTCCAAGTAGGGATATTTCCTTTCCAGCAGTGTATAGTTTGGTCAAGGTAAAAAATTCCCCTGTGCTGAAGGGCCTCCTCCTGATCAAAAGGCAATCGATGTGGGAGCACGTAAACCAACTATCCGATCAAAGTTGGTAACAATTTTATTTCCCTTGCCAAAAGTAAATTTCACCCGCTGTAGAAACCAAGGAAATATCCGTTGGATGCTTGTCCAAATGTAAGACCCCATTTTATACCAATTTGTTGAAGTTTAATCCAAAATGTGATATGTTTGTGCTGCAGGTATTTTCAGCAATGATGCGACCCCAGATGTTGCCACTGAAAAGAGCCCACCAAAATGACTTCATGAGTAGTGAAAATACAAACACCCTTGTGTCCAAAATACCCCATCCATCTAAATATTTGGGTTTCGTGATGGATTCCCATGCAGTGAGATGAAATTTTATTTCTGCCTTGGCTCCCGACCACATGAAGTGGGAAAGACGAAACCTAATATGAGATCATATATGAACCAAAAAAGCAAAAATATGCATCCAATAAATTTCTAGTTGTTGAAGGACAGATTGTACAAGAGTGTACCTATCACTCAGAGATAAGTAGTGGTTCATCGAAACCCCAAGTGTTTGTCAAATTTGGAAAACAACTGCATCCAGTCCTCCCTTTTGTAGCGAGTTGGTTTCATTCTAAAGCCCAAATATGTAAAACCATCTTGAAAAATCCCTATTCCCATGCCAAATATGTGCACTATATATGTTATGTCAATGGGGTGTCCATTTGAAAAATATAGACAAGATTTCATACCATTGTGGAAGATTCCCGAAGCTCGTCCATATCTCTAGAAAATATGATGAAGGGTCGCCCATTGATCCTGCAATATCATGCCAAATGTCATGATATCATCAACAAAGAGCAGGTGCATGACAGTAACCTGAGGAGTCATCCTCAAACATAGAAATGTGCCCAAGTCCCTGGCCGAAGATATTTTCCTGCTAAAACCATCCATAACTAGAATGAAAAGTAAGGGATATAAAGAGAATCCCTAACGGAGACCCCTTTGAACCCATAAAAAATCATTCAGATATCCATTAATGATGACAAAAATCCAAATGTTTGTAACACACACCATGATCCACTCAACATTCCAAACCTCCAATCAAATCTTAGTAAGAATGATTTGGAGCAACCCCCAGTCTACACAATCATATGCTCTTTTTAAATCTATATTCATCACAACAACTTCAGTATTCTTTGTCTGGATGGAGTGTATACACTCCTGAACAATTTCTATAGCATCATGAATGGATTTTCCTTGTATAAAGCCGAATTTCTTGTCCGATATAAAGGTAGAGAGGGTGCCTTTAATTCTTTCTGCAATCACCTTGGAAATAATATTATAAATAACATTACAAAGTGATATAGGCCCTAAGTTCAAAAAATAATCAGGAGCACTAACCTTCGAGATAAGGGTGATGAAGGTGGATTTTATAGATCCCAATATGTGACGCTCCATCTGGGATTCTTTAACCATGTCCAGAATAACAACCCCCATGAGATCACAAAAATATATGAAGATTTCTACTGTCCAGCCATCTGGGCCTGGGAATTTATCCTTCGCAAAGGATTTTAATACAAAGATAATCTCATCCAAAGTGATAGGCCAATATAGTTGTTCATTTGCATCTTGATCGAACATAACCGAGAAATCTTTGACTGCCCACAACTGGTCCTCAATAAGAGCATCAGCGTTAGCCATAAAAAGTACACCAAATAATCTCACCGATTATTTTTGTATATCAATGTCAGTAAATTTAAATGTACCATCCTCTCCTTTGATGCCACATATTGCATTTGTATCCCGCCTCTGATTTGAAAATTTATGGAAGAACTTCAAATTTTGGTCACCAACATGTATCCAAATGGCACAATTATTTAATCTTCATGATTGTTCCTGAATCATCAAGATATGTTTCTGCCTCTGCTCCAATTTCCGAAGTCATTCAATGGAATCGGGTGAAGGTCCCCCCCCCCCCCTCCCCCAAAAAACAAGTACAAAAGTTTTTTTTATCTCTGAAACAATGGCTTTCGGTTCAACACATGGGCCTTTTTCCCACGCTCCCAAATCCAAACCCGACTCTTTAGAGTGAAAAATTATGCAGGAATGAATTCCATGGCCGACTGACCCGAAGTTTTACAACCATAATACCATGTCTCCCTCACCACATTATTGAAGTTTTCATCCTCCAATCATGTTCTATTAAAGTTAAAAGGGATCCCCTGCCTTGTCCCCTGCTGCCTCTACTACAACAATAGGACATTGGTCAACGACGAAGGAATCCACCACTTGTGATCGGAGATTTCCTAAAGACTCTCCACTAGGAACTGATGCACCATGAAACAATGAAGTTGTTTACCAATATAGTCCAACCCCACCCCCCCGCCCTCCCCCTATCACTGTGTCATGTGGGAACCAGTGGAGCCAGACATATCAACCAGGTAATTCTCATAAAAAGAGCAGATAAGAAATATGATAGTGGATATGTATGTCCATTGTATCCCCAAACTTCATCCCTTGACAAATTCATGTTAAAATCCCCTGAAATTATCAATGATCCAATGTTAAGTATATTAGAAGATCTGAATCGCTCCCAAAAAACATGTGTGTCAACATAAGGGGTGTATATATGCCATATGTGAAATATCTCCATAGAACCCCTTATATGGTAAGACAACAAAATGCCTGCAAAAAAATTGTAGGCACGAAAATCAACCCAATAAGGATCCCATAGGGCCACAAAAACCCCCTATAAGCCACAAGAGTCTGTGGCCACCATGCACTAGTGAGGATAAATAAGTCGAAAATAATATAAGGACCTAATAGAGTCAACCATGGTCTCTTGGAGGAGAATGATAAATGGACGAGTTGTGTGAAAGAGGTGGTGTAATGAGAGTTTTCTAGAACCCCCCCACTTATGTTTACTACCTTAGCCATTACCCTTACGATGAGTGGTGACATTTTTTGTCGACACGGGACTTACCAAAGGGAACCTATATGAGGCTTTGTGAATAGTGAGTGCCAAAAGGTCCATGGTTAGGTTAGCTTTAAGAAATTTGAGTTCACTTTCCACCGAATTGTGAGGAGAAGGAGGCGACAATGGTAAAGGGGAAGAGGAGAGGTGTTCCAACGAAGAGGGGTAAATAGTAGAATCAGGGGCAGGAGTCCATGATGGCTCTGGAATATCCTTAACACGATCAGAAGGCAGTAGGGAAAATGTATCGTTCGGAGCGAAAGAGGTAGATATAGTAGTGGGAAGGTCAGGGCAGTTCATGGAGAGATGCTGGCGCACAGAGGCAAAGAAATGTCTAGGGGGGAATAGATTCATCCTCACAGGAAGAGTAATAAGACCACAAAGAAGTATATTTAAAAATTTTCAAATATTGAGAGGCAACATCAGATGAATTACCTTGATCTGATCCCGTCTCAGGCATAGAGCCCTCCTGTTCTGGCCCACTAGAGTTGTAGAGACCGTCCTGCCATTTGTCCCAAGATCCCAGATGACACTGTGGGAACTTCTCAAGAAGATAGCCTGTTTGGTGACATAATAAACATCGGAATGGGACACCCCAATAGTCTACGTGTTGAACAAAATGCAAGGGTCCACATTCCAAAATCATCTCATCCGTCAAACCGCTTGCATAATCTACCTCTACCAAATGCCAAGCCATCCGCTTGTCGCGAGCCCCGAACACCCTCAGATCCATGTAAATAAATTCATTTTTTATTTTTTAGTGACAATTATTTTTTGTGTATTGAATTATTAATTAACGATATATAAATATATAAAAAATCTTAACCTCAAAATATTAATGTTATTATTTTTTTCAAACTTTGCAAAACAAATTAAAAATTTCATTATAAAAAAATATTGCAAAGAAAAACAAAGTGTAAAAAATAAGACATCTAAAAAAAGGGAGTTGATGTTGCATCAACACTTTTCAAAATCAACATGAAAATCACTTAAATTTAAAAAAAAAAAAAGCATACTTGATACATAAGAAAATTTAAAGTGCCAAAAAAATGCTCCAAAAAAAGTTGTATTCTGAATAACCACTTTTCAAAATCAGATGATTTTTTTGCTATTTCAAAAAAATGGGTAATTAATAAAGTTCTCGTTTGATCGGTAATTATTTTTTATGTAATCGAGAAAATTGGAATTCGAAATCTTGATTCATCCCCACCTCAGTCAACTAAACAACCCAGACCATCTCAGAAAGGTCCTCCAAAATGACTCACTAAGACACTTAAAATTGTTCATCTTGATGAGGTTGGAAAGACGTGAATGAGAAGTTTTACTAGACAAAATGGAGGTGATGTAGATGATTAAAATTTAGTTGTTGATATTGATGTTTCTTATGATTGTGAATTAAAATTTTCTACAGATTTCAAACTAACTTTCTTTAAAGAAGTTGTTTCTCATGATGAATGGAAATAAGCAAGAAGAGTATGATGCTTTGATAAAGAAAGGAACCTGGAAGTTGGTGGACCCTTCACTTGGAACCAAACTGATTGGCTGCAAGTGGGTCTTTAAGAACAAGTATAAATCTCCCTCACTTGACAAGCACAAATAAAGGCTCGTGGAAAAAAATTTTGCACAAAAAATGGGTCGATTATGAGGAGACTTTTTCCCCAAAGATAAATGGGCTACCATCTGAACTCTCTTTGCCTTGGCAGCTATGAATGGATGGAAATTCCATCAAATGGATGTAAAATTTCTTTCTTGAATAGAGATATGAAATTATTTATTTATTTATTTATTTTTATTTCATTTATTTTTATTTTTTATGTCTCAACCAAAAGGATTTGTTGTGAAGGGACATAAGCATAAAGTTTTCAAGCTTATCAAATCCTTGTATGGCCTCAAGCAAGCACCACGACCTTCATACGAGAAATTGACTGAGCATCTTTTAAAACTAAATTTCAAACACTATGATCTTGATGATACAACTTTATTTGTTAATAAATTTGGAAAAATTGTTGTATACCTTGTGGTGTATGTAGATGATACACTGATGATGGGGAACAATGAAAATTACATTTCATCCAAGAATTGAGGAAAGGATTTGAGATCACAGATTTGGGATATGTTCACTAATATATGGGTATTGAAGTAACCCAACATCATACATGTATATTCCTCTCTCAAAATAAGTTCATTGGAGATTCGTTGAACAAATTTGGTATGAATGAATGCAATCCTTTGACCACTCCAACGGAACAAAATTTAAAGCTCACATCCAAAGAAGGAATTGAATTTGAGGATAGAACTAAGTATATACAACTCCTAGGAAGTATTAACTATCTCACTACTACCATACCAATCATTTCATTTGTTGTTGGAATTATTTTCAAGTTTATGCAAAAACCTTGTGAGGGCCATTGGTTTGCTACAAAAAGAGTTATAATGTACTTAAAGAGAACTTAAGACTTTGGACTCAAATATACATAGGTGGATGACTTCATCTTGATTGGATACTCTGATTCAATTTTTTTATGGAGATAAAGGAAATGGAGTATCTACTTCGGTTTATGTTACCAGTCTTGGATCATGCAAACAATCAGTTCTAGAAGATTCCACAACAAAGGAAAAATATGTGGTAGCTGAAGAAGCAACAAAGGAGATTGTGTCGCTTAGGAAAATTCTTGAAGATTTGCAGGAGAAAAAAATACATTCTACTCCTCTTCTATTTGAAAATTCTTCTGCAATAAAATTTTTCAGGAATCCAAAGTTCCATGATCGAACCAAACATATCAGTACAAAGTATCATTTGATTTGACATTATGTTGAGGCCAAGACTATTCACCTACACCATTGTTCCACAAATACTCACATTGCAGAAATATTCACCAACGCACTTGGAAGAGAAAAGTTTGAAAGATTCAGAATGATGCTTAGACTTACAAACATCCCTTCAGATTAGGGGGGGGGTGACACCTAATCCTTAGGTATTGGGAAAATATCTGTAAATATGTACATACAAAAATGAGAATATGAATATATTTGGAATATGAATCCCAAGAGTCTCTCCTCTATTTGTCTCAACAAGAAAAATACATACAAGAACGAACTACACACCATAATTACATGGACATGTATCCATAACCGAACTAGGACCAGAATCCCAGGTTTCAGTATTCTGTCACATCACTTGAATCTGGTCAGCCTGAGATATATAGATATGATATCGATAACACTATATAAAAAATGGTTAGTCTTCACCAATTCTATAGTTCAAGAGCCCATGCTAGCCTCTGCCATAGCTAAAGCAACGATCTCTATTTGCTTCCACCACATAGCCTTTCAGATTTGACCACCAAACTTGTAAACACAGATTGTTGTGCATTCTTTTGATCTTTTCGCCCTTCAAACCTCGCTCTGATACCCGTTTATTTTTAGAAGGTATTCTTTGTTGATAATTAATTCTAATGATTTAATCCTTTTCATATTCTTATTCGTCAATAATAAATTACACATAAGACACCACCAATAGAAATATTTATGACAGTAGGATCATAAAGAGACATCCAAATAAGAGAAAAAAATATTTTACCCTAGGAAAACCCACTTGGGGGAAAATCCTAGCAATCCTTTTCTTAGAGAAATTATTCAGTTCAACAAGTGATATATCTAATATTTTAAGTCTAAAAACAAGTTCAAACTAACCATAAACAATCTAGGTCAATCCTGGTCAAACATAGGTAAATAGTCTTACAAATTATTTTCTGCTTACTGAAATGATTGAAAATATTTCCTAGGATGCATGATGGTGAACGAAAAGCTTTGATCTACATTGCGGCAATGCCCATTCTAGTGAGGTTCTTCAACTTACTAATAAATAGGGATCACTTTCTCCCACTTCATTAATACTTATTTCTTATTTCTAAAAGCACTTCTTTTAAGATTAAATTAGTAAGGTCATTCTTCCCCAGAGAGGGAAGGACTTGAGTGATTCTATGCTTTCCTCAAGACCAATAGTGAATGGGATTCAAAATGGTGCATCTAAATGACTCAATTATACATAATATCCATAGTATTATTCTATCATTGCAACATAATGTGCCACATGTATGTCATCATGGAATTGCAACTCACATGTTGGATAACATCATTGAATCGTACTACCAAATGAGGTAGAACATCTTCACAAAAATTTTGAATATAGTTTCAACCAATTTTCATCACATTGTTGGACTACCTATAATAGAGCAGCCCAAACATACTCATTGTTTGAACTTGTTAAATTTAATACTATGCACAATGGCCTTAAACTTTATATCAATTTTTTAACAAGTTGAAACATAACTCGTACAGGTGTTAGAATCCTATCGCCGTGGTTTGAATTGAAAACAAAATCGAAGACCAAAAGAAAACTCACCAAAACCAATGAACACAAATGAACATGCGATCACAATGACCTATGACCAGAGTATGTCTCAAAAACCAAAATACAGACTAAAATAAACTACATATCAAAATTACACAGATATGTCTTCACAACCAAAGTACGACAAGAATCCCAAGTTTTGGTCTTGTGTCACATCACTTGAATATGGTCATCCTGAGATATATAGATACAACCCTGATAATTATATAGAAGGAATGGTTAGTCTCAATCAAAGTTACATTTTGAGAGCCCATGATGGCATCTTCCATAGCTAAAGCAATGATCTTTGTTTGCTTCCACCACAAAGCCTTTTAGATTTGACCACCAAACTTGTAACGAAAAATTGTTGCTCATTAATCTAATCTTGCTGCCCTTCAAAAATCGCTTTGATACCATGTTTATTTTTCGAAGGTCTTCTTAATTGATACTTATTTCTGATGATCTAATGATTTTCATGTTCTTATTAATCATTAAGAAATTACACATAAGACATAAATAATAGAGATATTTATAACAATAGGATCATTAAGAGACATCCAAAAAAGAGACACAAATATTTTACCCTAGAAAAACCCAACAATATTTTCCTTAGAGAAATTATTCAGTTCAACAAGAGGTACATCTGATCTTTTCAATCTAAAAACAAGGTTAAATTGACGATAGACAATCCAGGTCAAGCCTAGTCAAACATAAGAAAATAGTCTCACAAATTTGGTCTTCCCATAAGAGATTCGTTTTGCCTAGACTTCATCTGCTAGATATGGTCTACCCATAAACTTTCGTTTTGTACAGAATATGATTCATTCTTCCCAAATTATTGTTTTTCCATAAACTTGATTTTCTATCTTTCTTCTCCTTCGCTTGAACATAAGAGTAAGTATGTCAAAGAGGGATCTGAATTTCTTGTTGGAAGAGGAGGACTAAATGACTTTATATAGTCATTCAAGGATCCTAAATAAGTGTCAGTAAAGGGTCAGGTTGACTTGATCTTTTGGACGCAAAATTCCAATTTTGAAAATTAAAATTCCCCTACTTTGAAGCCAACATGAAAAACCATATTTATGTTTATTATTTATCATATAATTTTTAGGGCTAATTATGAATTATGAAGACCGACCATAGCTACAAAATTAAACAGAATGCAAGTTGCAGACACAACCGACCAAGATGCTGACGCTTGGTAGAGGTATAAGAAATACCATATGTGCTACAAAACAATAATCCAACAATGTTATAACAACTTTCATATATGGATAAATCACATGCATAAGTGATTTTGCCAACATACCTGGGATTCTTGGTGTCGATTCGTAGTTTGGCCTTATCCAAGTGTAAACATGAACTTGATCTCTATGGATGTAGAATGTGTACACCTTGCTTTTATACTTGGTTGTGAACATATCCTTGGGTCTTGTAAAAATTCTTTGAGCTTGGTAGAAATGGTGGACCCCTTGTAATATAAAATAACTCTTTGATAATTAAGGTTTTCTTATTGATACTTGGCTAAGGTGGATATGGCCATTAAAAACCACCTTGTACATACAAAATATCCTTGGAAACTGATGACTTCCCTAGAAATTATTTTATTACAAACCATATGTTTGTCTGTGTGTGTGTATCTACTAAACCACCAATACCAAAATACCTTCTTAATAGCTCTTTTATTTAAATCAAAGAAAAATAATTAAAGTACTCAAACACATGCATATATGTGTATATGTAGTCATGAAAAATAAGATGTATAAGTGATCAAAGATGGAGAATGAGGGATATTTAAGAAAAAATGGATGTTTTAATAAGCAAAAAGGACACCAAATAAGCGACTTGTCAACTGCCAACTACAAAATATTGGATATGTTACAATAATGCATGAAATTAAACAAAAAAAATCATGCAAGATCAAACAAGAAAGTATTGACATTGATAAGAATAGGAATAAATTCATCAATAGTGGTAGAAACAAAGTAAAAATCCAAGAAAAAAAGTATCACTTGGTTTCATCATATGTAAAATCCCTAACTATGGAGTTTTGAGGACAAAGCTTTCCAAGTGAGGTATTATGTTACAACCCTGACGGGGGTATAAAAGGCATCAAATGTATCTGTAATAACAGGTCAATCTAATAATGAGCTTATATCGACAATGAATTAGGAGAATATGTACATATAGAGGTCAATAGAATAATTACTATATACCTAGAGTTATGATTTGGATGTATTGGTGTATTTGGGTAATTTGGGAGATATTATCTTAACTATAGAAGTTATTATGTAACTCAGAATTATTCTCGTTAAGGTCACAACAATGGGTTTGACATCTGTCAGTCTAATCTATGTGCATATATTTTCATAGATATCTATAAGGATAGTTTGGTTGTCACTTGCGAAAAATAAAATACTATATTATATAGCTACATGTTAAAGCTAAGTGTTGGTTAATTACTTAATATCTAAAATCCTAGGTTTATTGAAATCAAAGGAACAAGATCATAAATCATGAGACACAACTTTAAAATTAAACCATTCAATCAATCCTCTTTGAAAATGAGATACACATATACAAAACCGATTGAATGACTAGGCATGCATCAATGTCCTAGATGTTGCAACTTTCTTAGTTTCCTAGGGTTACAATAGTTGAATCCCAAGCTTGTAAAATTTCATGCACTATTGATTTAGATAATATCACATTGAAATCAAATATTTTGAAGGGAAAATTGAAAAGAAATGAAAGCAATGACAGAATAAGTATAGTTTGAGTGACTTGTGTGCACTAAGACCTTTGCAAATCGAGTGGTCACTCTTAGTCTTCTACAACATCCAAAAATAGGCTCATCTTTCCATTCACAGTTTAATTTATGAAAGCATGATCCAATCTACAAAATCATGAAAAACTAATATGCCTTGAGACAATGCTAGTTTGATGAATCAAGAATGCATTAGGGCATTTTCTCTTTATAAGGGAGAAGAAATGGTTTCTCCTAATATTTTACTAAATTCAAAAATAAGATGATCTCACACACATAAACTAATATATGATATATTTTCTCATGATCAATGATTAAAAATAAACACACGGACAACAAATAAAACAAGTATGGACATCAAGTTAAACTAGTATGGACAGTCAGCAAAATAATCATGGACAACAAGCTATAAAAGCTAGTTGCGGAAAATTATGAGCATATTGAGGAAGTATGAGTATATACAATGCAACATGGGAAAGTAATAATTCCACCCTTGTAGGCCCTTAAAATTTTATCTAATCCCTAAAAACTAAAGAATATTTTATTTTATCTCAAAACAAGGGATTTCCCTCAAAACTAGTTGAGTTGACCAAGTGTTGACTGCACCTGTACATGTTTGTTTTTTAGAATTGAATAGGTGTATGTCCATCTATGGGCCCCGAGGAACAAAACCCACGTCTTGGAATTTTACAAAATATCTTCCATAGATTCAAATGAATGAACATTTTCAAAAATTTTAAATTTTTAGTAATTTATTCATTAGGTTTTTTCTTTAGTGCACAATTTTTGTTATCAAAAACTCATAATTTAGAAGATGATCAATTGAAAACTTTTCTCATGAATTTTGGAGCCAAAATAGAGATAAAGTGGGAAAAACAAAGTATAAGGTGGGTGTATTATGCCAAATTTGGGGTTTAAGCTAAGCAAAAATAGTCATCAACATCTCCCCCAAAGTGAAGATGTTGCATGCCGTCATGCAACCAAAATTGTTCATGGATCTCCTACTTCCTATGTTGCCTTCAAGACAACATATATATTGGGTTGTGTTCAGATATGAACTTCTTTCTCAAGTTTAAAATTTCCCTTTTCCTCAAACTATACCTGTGGATGCTCATCATATTTTTCATAGCGTATATCATGCTTATCATATATGGTGTCATGCTCCTCATAGCTGACATCATCGTTTCATGAAGGATTTCATAAAGCTCCTTGTAAATTACTTTGTGATGACTCTCCTTAGCTTCCATTCATTCTATTTTGTCTGCAAATTTTTGTTGTCCTTGGATCATTTGATTTTTCTTTCTTTCTTTAAGGTGATCTAGAATTTCTTGTTTGCATAGAAATTCAATGAATGCCATGCATCTATACATTATTTTTGAAAGTAATGATTTCAATTTTGAATCTTTTTCGAACTTTTTCATCATCTGTTAGAATTGAAAAACAAATACAACACAAAAAATTGCTCTCATCACAGATTTTTTGTTGTTGTTGAAAGGGTCAAGTGATATCAATCGAGTTGGGGAGAGGCTGAATGAGGCTAGATATGGAAAATAATTAATCAATTTCACATGCATGTGAGCAGAGATACACATTCGACTTCAACGTTGAATCATTGGACTTAATATCGCCTCTTAATTTCATTTTGTGCAGCAATCCCAGACGATCCAAAGAAATATTACTATGAGTGCTATTAAACACAATAAGAGAATCCTAAATTGTATTCCAAGTCATACATAAACAAACTTTCTCAAACTTGTAGACTTAATATCAATGGTACAACACCATAGACACAAATAATTAGTGCAAATGTGAAGGAAAATGGCCCAATCAACATTGGCCTGATTAATGTTGTAATTCAAATTTTCGATATCCTTTCAAAATAAACACATATCACCAATATGAGAGTCACATAAATCATCATTGCCATTTGTTTCCCTATCTTGGTTGAATATATCAATGCTTGTACAAATAATATCTCATTTTTTCCTCCTATTCTTACAATGTTATGGAAAAAACACGCCTCTTCCAATTAATCTAAAGATAATCAATCCCACCATGATGATACATGGATATATACGTCGACTAATATAAGCTCTCTTCAACTTTATTTGAACACAATTATCTCACTAGTCTAGGATTCATTTGATGTGCCCTTTAGTCTCACATTTTGTGTGTGTGATGAATCCCTTGTGATACATGTGGTTTCAAATGTGGTCGGGGGTTCTAAATATTGTTTGCAATCTCAAACCATACTATTATGAAGCACATTTTAGTGTTGAATTAAATGCTCCACATTGTTGTTGTAGAAATTTTATGCCATGACAAAACACACACATTTTAGCCAAGTATTACATTTTCTTTGCATAATTGTAATAGTCTAATCCTGATGATCGACCATTGGTATATTCTCTTTGAATTTCATAGAAACGATAGCCATTTTGATGTTACTATTCTCATACCACCAGGAATGGTTTTTCGTAACACCACAAGTCCATGCACTCATAGACTTATTCACAACATGCTAGTATACCCACACTGTCATGTTAATGGAAATTATGTAAGGTCTGAAAAGTCTTTCATGTAGTGGGTGACAACTCCAATTTGAAAATACAATGGCTCATTCAAGAGAAGTACTTTTCCACATGTATGTAGCTTCTCCTTGTTACAAGTCTGCCACACTGGCTCAATATTCATGCTATCAACTTTGAAATTAAAATAAACAACAATCTAACACCTTCATGCAATGTTACAAATCATGGCTCTGTCCCCTCAACCTCTCTCTGATACCAAAAATAATGTAGAAAAACTACTAAAAACCTTAAAACACCAATCATTAATTCTATAAAGCATCAATCCTTAGTGTGCAACTATTATTCAAGTTTCTCAAATGCAAAACACTAAGTATTTTGAATTTCTTTTGATAAAGCATTTGGACAACTGTTCGAAAACCAAAGAATGATTTCCAACCAATGTTGTGCATTGTTGCTTTAATAGAGTAATTTATTGCTTCAACATTGGTTTGATTAACACCTCTATTCAATTCATAACACATTTTCCCATTCTTTAATCTTTGGAAAATTTGTTTGCATATGGTTAACTAATTTAGATGTATATGAAAGCACAAATATAGTGTATCCAAAGCGTTTTTCAACGAGAAATTATAGAAACTTACTTTTCATATATTGTGTATGGCTAGCTATAGCCACAAGCTTCATATAACTACCTTTTGAAATGGTTCCAATGGCTGACTTGAAGTGGTTTTGTACGAGAGTATTAACCCACATTTTCACAACAATTTTCAATTTTTAATGAGCTCATGTAAGGCATAATAATGACAAGAAGGCAACGTTCTATTATTTCATTCTCATATGATTGTTTATACCATTGTTGCAGGTAGAAACACTTACTCATTTTCCAAAAATTTCATGTAGAATGCATATGTCAAAGGTAAAAGTATATATTAATTCAAGTCCATTTTACGACGACTCTTCTTGTTGCAAGAGATTTTTCTTTATGGTAAGTTAATTTACTAAAAAAGAATCCTACATATCACCTTTTTCCCAAACACATGGTTGCTCACTAACTCTAGATTTTATCATTAAATAGGAGGATCTTAGTGTGAAAAAAAAACCACCAATAGTTAACCCACTACTACTTCATTGCCCACTCCACTCACTTTTGAAAACCAACTAACACGACACTATTACAACTAACAGGCAGTTCTTTCTGAAGGTAATTTACAATTCAAGAACGAACTTGGAAGAAATATCTCTAAAATGTCTCCAATTGGATGAAGGATGACTTCATTCTAGAGATAAAGGGAAAATTTTGCCCATGGAAAAAGCCCTTTGATTATTTTTGCATTATTGTAGGTTACCATTTTCTTAAAATAGAGCACTTATTACATCATTTCTATGGGGTGATTTCTAGAGACCATTATTCCTATAAAAAATAATGTATTATTTTTATTATTCTTGGACACCATCGTTTTCTTAAAAAAAATCCATTTCTTTCTAAAAAACAGAGCATAACAGTAGATTATATTATCTAAAAAATAGATCATTATTGTAAGCATATTGTCTCAATAACGAAGCATGCCTCATTAAGGTTTAGCCTTGAAAATAAGCCTTCTCATGTCCCAAAATTTATCACATTTTTAATACCTTCTTGAGTGAAATTTATTCTTGTTTATCAAACTTAGGATATCCATGCTACTTTTCCTCCCCACAAATGTGTATGGTATATAAGGGAGACTAGGGTTTTGAATGTGGAATGTTCGATTTTTATAGATCTAGGTTATGAGTGTAAGATATTTAAGTGAGGACGGGTTTGTAGAGTACGAAAAAGAAAAGGTTATAATGGAGGATCATAGAATAACATGTGAGTAGGATGTAGTATTGGCTTCCGAAGTGTGAAAATTTTGAGGTTTACAACCATCAAAATTTTGGAAATAATGGAACACAAAAGGTATTTTTATCATCATTTTTTTAAATGAAAATTTTTAACAAAATTTGTAAGCATTAAAAATTAAAACTTACTAACATGTATTACAATGGTAATGATCATACATGTACTTTTTAATTCTCTCCACATGAAGTACTATTTTGTTGTTGGTGTCATTTCTTGTCTTTAGTAGGTGATCTTCTCTTCTTTTAGAGATTTTAATAATTTCGATGTCTTAAGTAGGATTCCACTTTTCAAAAATTCCTTAATTCCTTAGAGGTGGATATAATGTTGATAGTGCCTCTATATTAGAATGAGGTTAGAGATTTTGGAAGTAAATATAGTACTTCATGCTCATCTTTATACAACATTCTCTAAATTTACTTGCAAGAAATAAATAGGACATGCTCAATCTTTGCAAATATTCTCTTTTATACCAATACCTAGTCTTCATAAAAAATGTCAATCACCTGGTAGATTTTTTTCTTGAGAAATTTTGTTTGCCAACTTTTTGGTTTTCCAACAAAAAATAAAGTTAATATTGTGCTAGAAACCTAGCTTTTCACAACCAAACTCAATATTTTTATTCTTTTTCTTTTTTCATATATTTTTCTTTTTTAAGGATGGAAGAGGGGGTGAATAGAGTAAGAAAGTATGGTAAGTTTATTAAAGGTAAATAGGTTGAAGTCATGATCTAGTAGTAATATGGATGAATAGTGTTGGGTTTCCTTTTTGATACTTATAATGCCCTAATTGACCTCCATTTTTTACTTATTTTGCCTTGAATATATCTAATATTCGCCTATTTTCTTCAAATATATGGCCTTTTAGCCTTCTAATGTCTATATGAGGTAATATATATTTCAAAACACAATTTCTATGTCTTCTTATAGTAAAAATAATGTTATTTTATCTTTTACTCTCTAATTCCTCGAGTTGGCCACAATAGATATTTGGATCTCCACTCTTATTCATCCGCTACTCATTCAGCATTCAGATGCTCGAGCAGTTCAACATTTTAGTACTCATGTAGTTCAGCGATCTGGTACTTATGTTCTTATTTGTGCGACCTCTTCAACAATAGACACTCAGGTCTTCGTCAAACACTTATGCACCCATCCGACACTTGACCAAGATCCATGTTCATAGCTACCACACTCACCACACGCATGCACCCATCCGACACATGACTAGTGGCCTGAGCTCTTACCTATCATGCTCATGATATTGTTTGATTCCAGTACCAGTCGTTCCTCTGTTATATTTCAACACCAGTTGTTCTACCATTTAATTTTGGTACCCATGTTATATTGTTTTGTTTCCAGCACCACTGTTCCTCTGTTCGAGTCCGGTACCATTTGTTCCTTTGTTCTATTCTCGTACCCATATTCCACTGTTATATTCTAGTACCTGTATTTTATTGTTCTGTTCTGGTACCATCGTTTTAATGTTTGATTGTGGTACTAGACTTCATCTCCAGACTTAGTAATTAAACAAAAAATCTTTGATGGAACCAAGAGAGTTGTTGAATACATCTCCTTTACATAGAAAACTGAGATTTGCTTATTCCTCATGCACTTCGTGTCAGGAGGATGAAGCCTAATATTTCCATTAAATTTCAACTATAAAGATTTGATGTTATCTCATGTAACTTTGGTTATAACAACCACTTCTCTATAAGAGAGGTTTTGTAGATGATAACCAGTTAACGAGAGTGAGAAACAAGTTGAATAGACACAGAGAAAATTGGCATTAAGATTTTACACAGTACTGTTATGCCGTCGAACAATTGAGTTTTGTAATCTTTCTCTTTGAAGTAATGAAATGAGCAACAATTGATGAGTTCAATATGTTAATCAATATCTTAGTTCTGTGAGTTTTTATTTTTTTTTTGGTACCTCGAAAAGGGCTCACCGAAGCCATCAAAGCAAGTTCTCTTTCAAGTTATTATTTAGTGTAAGAATGTTTTAGTGTTTGATACAATTTCAATTTTATTTTATGAGTGTCAATTCCTTAGTTTTTGTGAATGCAAATTCTACTTCTTAAAGTTACACATTTAATTGCTAGTTGCTATCTTAAAGAGAAGGAAGACCAAGATCAAAGATCTCACCATTCATATACATGTGCTGATTGTGAAGAATCTCATCATAAATTTCCTGTTCTAGTTTTGGTTACCTTAGTTAATGTTTGAATGTAATAAATTGATTTCAGTATAATGATTGAGATTAATAGCTACATGAAACAGAGTTAAATTCCACATTTCAATTTCATGAGCTTGTAAATGGATAAATTGGTTACCTGAGCAAGAGAGTTTATAGTTTTGTCATATATTTGTGAGATTCCTCTCTCTTGGTTGTGTGATGAAGTTAGATTGGAATTCATAGAATGAAGTTCTAGTTTTAGATTACTCCCTAGATAAACTATACTCAGCAGACATAGGATCTTAGATCAAAGATCTCACCATTCATATACATGTGCTGATTGTGAAGAATCTCATCATAAATTTCCTGTTCTAGTTTTGGTTACCTTAGTTAATGTTTGAATGTAATAAATTGATTTCAGTATAATGATTGAGATTAATAGCTACATGAAACAGAGTTAAATTCCACATTTCAATTTCATGAGCTTGTAAATGGATAAATTGGTTACCTGAGCAAGATAGTTTATAGTTTTGTCATATATTTGTGAGATTCCTCTCTCTTTATTGTGTGATGAAGTTAAATTGGAATTCGTAGAATGAAGTTCTAGTTTTAGATTACTCCCTAGATAGACTTTACTCAGCAGACATAGGATCTTATCTATTATCGGCACATATAGTGCATCAACTCTAGTGATTACTATTCCCTGGTTGATAATTAAGTATTGTGGAGATATATATATATATTATTCATATAATTGCGCCAACAAATAGATAAAAGGTATGGAATTAAACATATATGATTGTGAAACTTATAGTACAATAGGGTTGGTGAATGACATTATGAATCGTGGGGCTTCTAAGAGGATTCTTTGACAATATATGTGACTTGGAATGATAGGGAACTTAAATTCTTATTTTGATGATTTAATTCGTGTCATTTTCCTTGATCTCGATCCATATTTAAGAATTGTATGGTTTTTGATGTTATTGGTTAGTATTTGAAATCAATATCTAAGGATTTTGAGCTTCTTTGATGAACTCAACATCAAATAATGTTTCATTTGCTTGGCCTGAATATTTGCATTTCACATTCTCGTATATAAATCTTTAAAGATTGACTTTAAAAACCACTCATCCTATAACACACCCCCTTACCACCCTAGACCACACTATAGCTGTAAGGATGTTGTTAATATCGTAGAATCAACCTCCATATTCGTGTCATGTCACAAGGCATGATCTTGGACAACTTTATTACATGGGTCTTTTGTAAATGCAAAGAATGACATCTCTAATCCAAAAACACAATTTCATTAATATATGGGAAGGTTCCTCAACTAGAAAGCTA
Organism: Pinus albicaulis; assembly: GCA_034641835.2. Classification (NCBI taxonomy): domain Eukaryota; kingdom Viridiplantae; phylum Streptophyta; class Pinopsida; order Pinales; family Pinaceae; genus Pinus; species Pinus albicaulis. The sequence goes on from CM076583.1 coordinate 1,067,501,618, forward strand.
ATGATGAATTAATAGGTTCTTCATACCACAAGCTTCCCAATGAAATTCCTCAGCCTTAAGCAAACCAATGCTCAATCTTGGTAATTTGAACTCAGTCAACGTTATCATAGGGGTCCCTTATATCACAAAAAATCACATTTCTAATTCAAGAGAGTAATATCATGATATCATGGGAAGGTTCTTCGACTAGAAAGCTACTAATATATTAGTAGGTTATTCACACCACAATATTCCCATTGGTTTCTTCAATCCTAAGGTAAAATACTCTTAGTGGTTTCGTCATTCTTTAATCAAGCCATTGCTCAATTTCAAGAGGAGAGATCAATATGGGAAGGTTCCTCAACTAGAAAAACTACCATGGGAGCACAAAGATCACCCTTAGGTATAAAGTGCAAGAATCAGTGTTCCTAACATAGGGCCACACTTTGTGTTTCCTCAGCCACCCCAAGTACCTAAGTATCTCTGTCTCTTGACCAGTAGCTTCATCAATCCACAAAATGCCTAGTGGGTTCATCAGTCTGTTGTGACTGCTAAAACAACCCACCAAATTTTTCAACTTCTTAAAATTTTGGAGACCCATCAATCTCTCATAGGATCAAGCTCTAAATATTTCTAAGTATTTGTGCTTGTCACAAGTATGGTTGAATTATGCCTGAGAAAATTGAAGTCACACTTTTTAATCCTAGCTTGCTTTTAATGGCTAGCATAGCCATAGCCGCATTCTCTAGTTGTAGACTTAACTTTGAGGTATGCCAAACTCTAATGTGCCTGATCACATCCTAAAGTGTGACCACCCCATGTGCCTTCATACATGTGAAAAAAATTATATAAGGGGTTCAACCCCCAAAATTCATTTCATCATTCATTTTTCCCTTCAGGAGCTTCGTACACTTTTCCTCCATAGAGCTCTTTTCCTATCCTTGTGAAGTGTGATTGCATCAATGTGTCAAAACCAACTAGGCTTTGTTTCTCTCGTGCTTGAAATTTGTGACATGATTGTGTCTTTTGATTTCTATTATTTTTTCGTTGTGTGTCTTCTGATCTTCTATAACCTTTGGTATTCCTATCAATGGTTAATACATATATAAGGGGGTTTCCATTTTAAATGTTATATTTGTAGGCCCTTAAAATTTTATCTAATCCCTAAAAACTAAAGAATATTTTATTTTATCTCAAAACAAGGGATTTCCCTCAAAACTGGTTGAGTTGACTGAGTGTTGACTGCACCTGTACATGTCTATTTTTTAGAAGTGAATAGGTGTATGTCCATCTATGGGCCTTGAGGAACAAAACCCACGTCTTGTAATTTTACAAAATATCTTCCATATATTCAAATGAATGAACATTTTCAAAAAATTTAAATTTTTAGTAATTTATTCGTTAGGTTTTTTCTTTAGTGCACAATTTTTGTTATCAAAAATTCATAATTTAGAAGATGATCAATTGAAAACTTTTTTTCATGAATTTTGGAGCCAAAATAGAGATAAAGTGGGAAAAACGAAGTATAAGGTGGGTGTATTATTCCAAATTTGGGGTTTAGGCTAAGCAAAAATAGTCATCAATATCTCCCCCAAAGTGAAGATGTTGCATGCTATCACGCAACCAAAATTGTTCATGGATATCCTACTTCCTGTGTTGCCTTCAAGACAACATATATATTGGGTTGTGTTGAGCTATGAACTTCTTTCTCAAGTTTAATATTTCCCTTTTCCTCAAACTGTACCTGTGGATGCTCATCATATTTTTCATAGAGTATATCATGCTTATCATATATGGTGTCATGCTCCTCATAGCTGACATCATGGTTTCATGAAGGATTTCATAAAGCTCCTTGTAAATTACTTTGTGATGACTCTCCTTAGCTTCCATTCATTCTATTTTGTCTGCAAATTTCTGTTGTCCTTGGTTCATTTGATTTTTCTTTCTTTCTTTAAGGTGATCTAGAATTTCTTGTTTGCATAGAAATTCAATGAATTCCATGCATCTATACATTATTTTTGAAAGTAATGATTTTAATTTTGAATATTTTTTGAACTTTTTCATCGTCTATTAGAATTGACAAACAAATTCAACACAAAAAAATTGCTCTCATCACGGATTTTTTGTTGTTGTTGAAAGGGTCAAGTGATATCAATCGAGTTGGGGAGAGAGTGAATGAGGCTAGATATGGAAAATAATTCATCAATTTCACATGCATGTGAGCAGAGATACACATTCTACTTCAACGTTGAATCATTGGACTTAATATCGCCTCTTAATTTCATTTTGTGCAGCAATCCCAAACGATCCAAAGAAATATTACTATGAGTGCTATTAAACACAATAAGAGAATCCTAAATTGTATTCCAAGTCATACATAACCAAAACTTTCTCAAACTTGTAGACTTAATATCAATGGTACAACACCATAGACACAAATAATTAGTGCAAATGTGAAGGGAAATGCCCCAATCAACATTGGCCTGATTAATGTTGTAATTCAAATTTTCGATATCCTTTCAAAATAAACACATATCACCAATATGAGAGTCACATAAATCATCATTGCCATTTGTTTCCCTATCTTGGTTGAATATATCAATGCTTGTACAAATAATATCTCAATTTTTCCTCCCATTCCTACAATGTTATGGAAAAAACACGCCTCTTCCAATTAATCTAAAGATAATCAATCCCACCATGATGATACATGGATATATACGTCGACTAATATAAGCTCTCTTCAACTTTATTTGAACACAATTATATCACTAGTCTAGGATTCACTTAATGTGCCCTTTAGTCTCACATTTTTTGTGTGTGATGAATCCCTTGTGATACATGTGGTTTCAAATGTGGTTGTGGGTTATAAATATTGTTTGCAATCTCAAACCATACTATTATGAAGCACATTTCAGTGATGAATTAAATGACCACATTGTTGTTGTAGAAAGTTTATGCCATGACAAAACACACACACAGTTTAGCCAAGTATTACATTTTCTTTGCATAATTGTAATAGTCTAATCCTGATGATCAACCATTGGTATATTCTCTTTGCATATCATAGAAACGATAGCCATTTTGATGTTACTATTCTCATACCACCAGGAATGGTTTTTCGTAACACCACAAGTCCATGCACTGATAGACTTATTCACAACATGCTAGTATACCCACACTGTCATGTTCATGGAAATTATGTAAGGTCTAAAAAGTCTTTCATGTAGTGGGTGACAACTCCAATTTGAAAATACAATGGCTCATTGAAGAGAAGTACTTTTCCACATGTATGTTGCTTCTCCTTGTTACAAGTCTGCCACACTGGCTCAATATTCATGCTATCAACTTTGAAATTAAAATAAACAACAATCTAACACCTTCATGCAATGTTACAAATCATGGCTCTATCCCCTCAACCTCTCTCTGATACCAAAAATAATGTAGAAAAACTACTAAAAACCTTAAAACACCAATCATTAGTTCTATAAAGCATCAATCCTTAGTGTGCAACTATTATTCAAGTTTCTCAAATGAAAAACACTAAGTATTTTGAATTTCTTTTGATAAAGCATTTGGACAACTGTTCAAAAACCAAAGAATGATTTCCAACAAATGTTGTGCATTGTTGCTTTAATAGATTAATTTATTGCTTCAACATTGGTTTGATTCACACCTCTATTCAATTCATAACACATTTTCCCATTCTTTAATCTTTGGAAAATTTGTTTGCATATGGTTAACTAATTTAGATGTATATGAAAGCGCAAATATAGTGTATCCAAAGAGTTTCTCAACGAGAAATTATAGAAACTTACTTTTCATATATTGTGTATGGCTAGCTATAGCCACAAGCTTCATATAACTACCTTTTGAAATGGTTCCAATGGCTGACTTGAAGTGGTTGTGTACGAGAGTATTAACCCACATTTTCACAACAATTTTCATTTTTTAATGAGCTCATGTAAGGCATAATAATGACAACAAGGCAACGTTCTATTATTTCATTCTCATATGATTTTTTATACCATTGTTGCAGGTAGAAACACTTAGTCATTTTCCCAAAATTTCATGTAGAATGCATATGTCAAAGGTAAACGTATATATTAATTCAAGTCCATTTTACAACGACTCTTCTTGTTGCAAGAGATTTTTCTTTATGGTAAGTTAATTTACTAAAAAAGAATCCTACATATCACCTTTTTCCCAAACACATTGTCGCTCACTAACACTACTATCAACTCTAGATTTGGGCATTAATTAGGAGGATCTTAGTGTGAAAAAAAAAACCACCAATAGTTAACCCACTGCAACTTCATTACCCACTTGATCTGAATGGAAAATGGCATCAACCCATGGTATTCATCTACCCATGTTATCCATTCACCCATGGTATTGTAAATGGCATCGACCCATGGCATTCATCCACCAATGATATTTATTCGCCCATGGTATTGTAAGTGACCCATGGTATGCATCTACCCATGGTATTCATCCACACATGGGATTTACCCATGGTATTGTAAGTGGTATCTACCCATGGTATTTGCCCATGGTATCCACCTATGGTATTCTATCTAAAAAAAAGGCTATAAATAACAAGCCTCACTTTGTAAAAGGACAAATTGTTTGCCACAATGTAGCTTTTACAGTTATTCTCTGTTTTAATAAAACAAGTTTCTTTGTGGTTTTATTTTCTTTGTGTTCTCTCTTTTTTTTTTGGCATTCTAATTTTGCAGATTTTTCCAGATCCATTTCAATTTTCTTAGATCAGCTTCTACAGGTATTGTCTCAGTTGTAGCGTGAATCTGAGAGTCTAGAGTCTCCAAATAGTGGTTTCAAATACATGAGAAGATGTAGAATGATCATTCCATTTCCAAAAACAGGTTATAATAAATGTTCCGAGTTATATTGACCGAGTTATGCTCATTTTAAATCTGGAGCAGCATTCGGAGTGGGTTCCCTTTGGAGACGTGCCCTCCCACCCCGCTTTAGTAGGCACCTGCTTCGCATTTATCAATTTCAACATAGCAGCATTCGGCTTGGGTTATTTGGAGACGTGCCCTCCCACCCCAAGCTATGTAGGCACCTGCTACTTCATCAACAATCAGCATCACGGTTATGGGTCAATCACACAAAATATTTTTAATCGAAGTCCATTTGCTAGGCCACACACTGTTAGTCACACAGTTGGTCGCAAGCATTACAGGGTATCTCTATCCTCGGATCTTCGTTTTTCATGGTTTTGGTTCATCCACAAACCCACACTTCATCGAAGTCCATTTGCTAGGTCGCGCAATGTCAATATCACAGTTGGTCACAAACATTACAGGGTATCTCTATCCTCGGATCTTCGTTCATCACAGTTATGGGTTAACTACACAAAACCCTTCTCTTCAGTGGCTCTTCATATTCAAAAAATTCTTCTCAGGAGGGAACTTCACGCAATGGGGACCATTGCTTCTTAAGGAGGGAGGAATAATCCAAATGGAAAATGGCATCAACCCATGGTATTCATCTACCCATGTTATCCATTCACCCATGGAATTTACCCATGGTATTGTAAATGGCATCGACCCATGGTATTCATCCACCAATGATATTTATTCGCCCATGCTATTGTAAGTGACCCATGGTATGCATTCACCCATGGTATTCATCCACACATGGAATTTACCCATGGTATTGTAAGTGGTATCTACCCATGGTATTGGCCCATGGTATCCACCTATGGTATTATATCTCAAAAAAGGCTATAAATAACAAGTCTCACTTTGTAAAAGGACAGATTGTCTGCCACAATGTAGCTTCTACAGTTATTCTCTATTTTAATAAAACAAGTTTCTTTGTGGTTTTATTTTCTTTGTGTTCTCTCCTTTTTTTCTGGCATTCTAATTTTGCAGATTTTGCCAGATCCATTTCAATTTTCTTAGATCTTGGGGGCCTCCCCCCCAAGATCTGGATCAGTGTTATCAGATCCAGGTTATGAATCCATGGGAATGAGGGTGTGAAGCATATTTTAGTTTCAATTTTTTGCAACAATCTTCAGCAAACTCCATGAATTTTTTGGGCAGCGAGTTTTTAGATCAGATTTAAAAATTTTCGTGAAAACTTTACAAAATATAAGACTACATCTGGATTCCTTGCAAAAAAAACACCTAAATTAAAAAAAAAAAGTCGGCCGAATTGGAGTTCGGATGAGGGAGATATCGCTGATTCTAAATCAGCAATATTACGGAAAATGTTCCGACGACAATTCATGGACGACGACTCTCCTATCATTTTTTTTTTCAGCTTTCATTGCGAAATTTTAGAGAAATGGCTATAGATCTGAGCTCCCCTTGAAAAATCACCCAATTTCAAAAAAAAAATCGGTCGAATCGGAGTCCGGATGTGGGAGTTATCGTTGATTTAAAATCAATTATTTTTTTCAGAAATTTTGTGACGGCGAGACAGTTCTAGCACGAATCTGAGAGTCTAGAGTCTCCAAATAGTGGTTTCAAACACATGATAAGATGAAAAATGATCATTCCATTTCCAAAAACAGGTTATAATAAATGTTCCGAGTTATATTGACTGAGTTATGCTCATTTTAAATCTGGAGCAGCATTCGGAGTGGGTTCCCTTTGGAGACGTGCCCTCTCACCCCGCTTTAGTAGGCACCTGCTTCACATTTTTCAGTTTCAACATAGCAGCATTCGGCTTGGGTTATTTGGAGACGTGCCCTCCCACCCCAAGCTATGTAGGCACCTACTACTTCATCAACAATCAACATCACGGTTATGGGTCAATCACACAAAATATTTTTAATCGAAGTCCATTTGCTAAGCCACACACTATTAGTCACACAGTTGGTCATAATCATTACAGGGTATCTCTATTCTTGGATCTTCGTTTGTCATGGTTTTGGTTCATCCACAAACTCACACTTCATCGAAGTCCATTTGCTAGGCCGCACAATGTCAATATCACAGTTGGTCACAAGCATTACAGGGTATCTCTATCCTCGGATCTTCGTTCATCACGGTTATGGGTTAACTACACAAAACCCTTCTCTTCAGTGGCTCTTCATATTCAAAAGATGCTTCTCAGGAGGGAACTTCACGCAATGGGGACCATTGCTTCTTAAGGAGGGAGGAATGATCCAAATGGAAAATGGCATCAACCTATGGTATTCATCTACCCATGTTATCCATTCACCCATGGAATTTACCCATGGTATTGTAAATGGCATCGACCCATGGTATTCATCCACCAATGATATTTATTCGCCCATGTTATTGTAAGTGACCCATGGTATGCATTCACCCATGGTATTCATCCACACATGGGATTTACCCATGGTATTGGCCCATGGTATCCACCTATGGTATTATATCTCAAAAAAAGGCTTTAAATAACAAGTATCATTTTGTAAAAGGACAGATTGTCTGCCACAATGTAGCTTCTACAGTTATTCTCTGTTTTAATAAAACAAGTTTCTTTGTGGTTTTATTTTCTTTGTGTTCTCTCCTTTTTTTCTGGCATTCTAATTTTGCAGATTTTGCCAGATCCATTTCAATTTTCTTAGATCTTGGGGGCCTCCCCCCCAAGATCTGGATAAGTGGTATCAGATTTAGGTTATGAATCCATGGGAATGAGGGTGTGAAGCATATTTTAGTTTCAATTTTTTGCAACAATCTTCAGCAAACTCCATGAATTTTTTGGGCGGCGAGTTTTTAGACCAGATTTGAAAATTTTCGTGAAAAATTTACAAAATATAAGACTACATCTAGATTCCTTGCCAAAAAACACCCAAATTCAAAAAAAAATCTGCCGAATTGGAGTTCGGATGAGGGAGATATCGCTGATTCTAAATCAACAATATTACGGAAAATGTTCCGACAACAATTCGTGGACGGCGACTCTCCTATCATTTTTTTTCAGTTTTCATTGTGAAATTTCAGAGAAATGGCAATAGATCTGAGCTCCCCTTGAAAAATCACCCAATTTCAAAAACAAAATCGGTCGAATCGGAGTCCGGATGTGGGAGTTATCGTTGATTTAAAATCAACTATTTTTTTCAGAAATTTTGTGACAGTGAGACAGTTCTAGCACGAATCTGAGAGTCTAGAGTCTCCAAATAGTGGTTTCAAACACATGAGAAGATGCAGAATGATCATTTCATTTCCAAAAACAGGTTATAATAAATGTTCCAAGTTATATTGACCGATTTATGCTCATTTTAAATCTGGAGCAACATTCGGAGTGGGTTCCCTTTGGAGACGTGCCCTCCCACCCCGCTTTAGTAGGCACCTGCTTCACATTTATCAGTTTCAACATAGCAGCATTCGGCTTGGGTTATTTGGAGACATGCCCTCCCACCCCAAGCTATGTAGGCACCTGCTACTTCATCAACAATCAGCATCACGGTTATGGGTCAATCACACAAAATATTTTTAATCAAAGTCCATTTGCTAGGCCACACACTGTTAGTCACACAGTTGGTCACAAGCATTATAGGGTACCTCTATCATCGGATCTTCGTTTGTCATGGTTTTGGTTCATCCACAAACCCACACTTCATCGAAGTCCATTTGCTAGGCCGCACAATGTCAATATAACAGTTGGTCACAAGCATTACAGGGTATCTCTATCCTCGGATCTTCATTCATCATGGTTATGGGTTAACTACACAAAACCCTTCTCTTCAGTGGCTCTTCATATTCAAAAAATGCTTTTTCTTTCTTTCTCAGAGGGATCTCACTAACAACGCTTTTGCTTCTTAAGGAGGGAGGAATGATCCAAATGGAAATGGCATCAACCCATGGTATTCATCTACCCATGTTATCCATTCACCCATGGAATTTACCCATGGTATTGTAAATGGCATCGACCCATGGTATTCATCCACCAATGATATTTATTCGCCCATGTTATTGTAAGTGACCCATGGTATGCATTCACCCATGGTATTCTCCACACATGGGATTTACCCATGGTATTGTAAGTGGTATCTACCCATGGTATTGGCCCATGGTATCCACCTATGGTATTATATCTCAAAAAAAGGCTATAAAAACAAGTCTCACTTTGTAAAAGGACAGATTTTCTGCCACAATGTAGCTTCTATAGTTATTCTCTGTTTTAATAAAACAAGTTTCTTTGTGGTTTTATTTTCTTTGTGCTCTTTCCTTTTTTTCTGGCATTCTAATTATGCAGATTTTGCTAGATCCATTTCAATTTTATTAGATCTTGGGGGCCTCCCCCCCAAGATCTGGATCAGTGGTATCAGATTCAGGTTATGAATCCATGGGAATGAGGGTGTGAAGCATATTTTAGTTTCAATTTTTTGCAACAATCTTCAGCAAACTCCATGAATTTTTTGGGCGGCAAGTTTTTAGATCAGATTTGAAAATTTTAGTGAAAAATTTACAAAATATAAGACTAAATCTGGATTCCTTGCAAAAAAAACACCCAAATTCAAAAAAAAAATCGGCCGAATTGGAGTTCGGATGAGGGAGATATCGCTGATTCTAAATCAGCAATATTACGGAAAATGTTCCGACGACAATTCGTGGATGGCGGCTCTCCTATCATTTTTCCAGTTTTCATTGCGAAATTTTATAGAAATGGCAATAGATCTGAGCTCCCCTTGAAAAATCACCCAATTTCAAAAAAAAAATCGGTCGAATCGGAGTCCGGATGTGGGAGTTATCGTTGATTTAAAATCAACTATTTTTTTCAGAAATTTTGTGACGGCGAGACAGTTCTAGCGCGAATCTGAGAGTCTGGAGTCTCCAAATAGTGGTGTCAAACACATGAGAAGATGCAGAATGATCATTCCATTTCCAAAAACAGGTTTAATAAATATTCCGAGTTATATTGACCAAGTTATGCTCATTTTAAATCTGGAGCAACATTCGAAGCAAGTTCCCTTTGGAGACGTGCCCTCCCACCCCGCTTTAGTAGGCACCTGCTTCACATTTATCAGTTTCAACATAGCAGCATTCGGCTTGGATTATTTGGGGATGTGCCCTCCCACCCCAAGTTATGTAGGCACCTGCTACTTCATCAACAATCAACATCACAGTTATGGGTCAATCACACAAAATATTTTTAATTGAAGTCCATTTGCTAGGCCACACACTGTTAGTCACACAGTTGGTCACAAGCATTACAGGGTATATCTATCCTCAGATCTTCGTTTGTCATGGTTTTGGTTCATCCACAAATCCACACTTCATCAAAGTCCATTTGCTAGGCCGCACAATGTCAATATCACAGTTGGTCACAAGCATTACAGGGTATCTCTATCCTCGGATCTTCGTTCATCACGGTTATGGGTTAACTACACAAAACCCTTCTCTTCAGTGGCTCTTCATATTCAAAAAATGCTTCTCAGGAGGGAACTTCATGCAATGGGGACCATTACTTCTTAAGTTGGGAGGAATGATCCGAATGGAAAATGACATCAACCCATGGTATTCATCTACCCATGTTATCCATTCACCCATGGAATTTACCCATGGTATTGTAAATGGCATCGACCCATGGTATTCATCCACCAATGATATTTATTCACCCATGGTATTGTAAGTGACCCATGGTATGCATCCACCCATGGTATTCACCCACACATGGGATTTACCCATGGTATTGTAAGTGGTATCTACCCATGGTATTGGCCCATGGTATCCACCTATGGTATTCTACCTCAAAAAAATGCTATAAATAACAAGCCTCACTTTGTAAAAGGACAGATTGTCTGCCACAATGTAGCTTCTACAGTTATTCTCTGTTTTAATAAAACAAGTTTCTTTCTGGTTTTATTTTCTTTGTGTTCTCTCCTTTTTTCTGGCATTCTAATTTTGCAGATTTTGCCAGATCCATTTCAATTTTTTTAGATCTTGGGGGCCTCCCCCCCAAGATCTGGATCACCACTCCAATCACTTTTGACAACCAACTAATACGACACTATTACAACTAACAAGAAGTTCTTTTTGAAGGTAATTTACAATTCAAGAACAAACATGGAAGAGATATCTCTAAAATGTCTCCAATTGGATGAAGGATGACTTCATTCTAGAGATAAAGGGAAAATTTTGCCCATAGAAAAAGCCCTTTGATTATTTTTTCATTATTGTAGGTTACCATTTTCTTAAAATAGAGCACTTATTACATCATTTCTGTGGCGTGATTTCTAGAGACCATTATTCCTAAAAAAAAATAATGTATTATTTTTATTATTCTTGGACACCATCGTTTTCTTAAAAAAATTCCTTTTCTTTCTCAAAAACAGAGCATAACGGTAGATTATATTATCTAAAAAATATATCATTATTGTAATCATATTGTCTCATAAAAGAAGCATGCCTCATTAAGGTTTAGCCTTGAAAATAAGCCTTCTCATGTCACAAATTTATCACATTTTTAATACCTTCTTGAGTGAAATTTATTCTTGTTTATCAAACTTAGGATATCCATGCTACTTTTCCTCCCCACAAATGTGTATGATATATAAGGGAGACTAGGGTTTTGAATGTGGAATGTTCAATTTTTATAGATCTAGGTTACGAGTGTAAGATATTCAAGTGAGGACGGGTTTGTAGAGTACGAAAAAGAAAAGGTTATAATGGAGGATCATAGAATAACATGTGAGTAGGATGTAGTATTGGCTTCCAAAGTGTGAAAATTTTGAGGTTTACAACCATCAAAATTTTGGAAATAATGGAACACAAAAGGTATTTTTATCATCATTTTTTTAAATGAAATTTTTTAACAAAATTTGTAAGCATTAAAAATTAAACCTTATTAACATGGATTACAATGGTAATGATCATACATGTACTTTTTAATTCTCTCCACATGAAGTACTATTTTTTTGTTGGTGTCATTTCTTGTCTTTAGTAGGTGATCTTCTCTTCTTTTAGAGATTTTAATAATTTCGATGTCTTAAGTAGGCTTCCACTTTTCAAAAATTCCTTAATTCCTTAGAGGTGGATATAATGTTGATAGTGCCTCTATATTAGAATGAGGTTAGAGATTTTGGAAGTAAATATAGTACTTCATGCTCATCTTTATACAACATTCTCTAAATTTACTTGCAAGAAATAAATAGGACATGCTCAATCTTTGCAAATATTCTCTTTTATACCAATACCTAGTCTTCATAAAAATGTCAATCACCTGGCAAATTTTTTTCTTGAGAAATTTTGTTGGCCAACTTTTTGGTTTTCCAACAAAAAATAAAGTTAATATTGTGCTAGAAACCTGGCTTTTCACAACCAAACTCAATATTTTTATTCTTTTTCTTTTTTCATATATTTTTCTTTTTTAAGGATGGAAGAGGGGGTGAATAGAGTAAGAAATTATGGTAAGTTTATTAAAAGTAAATAGGTTGAAGTCATGATCTAGTAGTAATATGGATGAATAGTGTCGGGTTTCTTTTTTGATACTTATAAGGCCCTAATTGACCTCCATTTTTTACTTATTTTGCCTTGAATATATCTAATATTCGCCTATTTTCTTCAAATATATGGCCTTTTAGCCTTCTAATGTCTATATGAGGTAATATATATTTCAAAACACAATTTCTATGTTTTCTTATAGTAAAAATAATGTTATTTTATCTTTTACTTTCTAATTCCTCGAGTTGGCCACAATAGATATTTGGATCTCCACTCTTATTCATCTGCTACTCATTCAGCATTCAGATGCTCGAGCAATTCAACATTTCAGTACTCATGTAGTTTAGTGATCCAGTACTTATGTTCTTATTTGTCCGACCTCTTAAACAATAGACACTTGGGTCTTCGTCAAACACTTGTGCACCCATCCGACACTTGACCAAGATCCATGTTCATAGCTACCACACTCACCACATGCGTGCACCCATCCGACACATAACTAGTGGCCCGAGCTCTTACCTATCATGCTCATGATATTGTTCGATTCCAGTACCAGTTGTTCCTCTGTTAGATTTCGACACCAGTTGTTCTACCATTTAATTCTGGTACCCATGTTATATTATTTTGTTCTAGCACCATTGTTCCTCTGTTCGAGTCCGGTACCATTTGTTCCTTTGTTCTATTCTCGTACCCATATTCCACTGTTATATTCTAGTACCTGTATTTTATTGTTCTGTTCTGGTACCATCGTTCTAATGTTTGATTGTGGTACTAGACTTCATCTCTAGACTTAGTAATTAAACAAACAATCTTTGATGGAACCAAGAGAGTTGTTGAATACATCTCCTTTACATAGAAAACTGAGATTTGCTTATTCCTCATGCACTTTGTGTCATGAGGATGAAGCCTAATATTTCCATTAAAGTTCAACTATAAATATTTGATGTTATCTCATGTAAATTTGGTTATAACGACCACTTCTCTATAAGAGAGGGTTTGTAGATGATAACCAGTTAACGAGAGTGAGAAACAAGTTGAATAGGCACAGAGAAAATTGGCATTAAGATTTTACACAGTACTGTTATGCCATCGAATAATTGAGTTTTGTAATCTTTCTCTTTGAATTAATGAAATGAGCAACAATTTATGAGTTCAATTTGTTAATCAATCTCTTAGTTCTATGAGTTTTTAAGTTTTCCTTGGTAGCTCGAAAGGGGCTCACCGAAGCCATCAAGGCAAGTTCCCTTTCAAGTTATTATTTAGTGTGAGAATGTTTTAGTGTTTGATACAATTTCAATTTTATTTTATGAGTGTCAATTCCTTTATTTTTTATGAATGAAAATTTTACTTCTTAAAGTTACACATTTAATTGCTAGTTGCTATCTTAAAGAGAAGGAAGACCAAGATCAAAGATCTCACCATTCATATACATGTGCTGATTGTGAAGAATCTCATCATAAATTTCTTGTACTAGTTCTGGTTACCTTAGTTAATGTTTGAATGTAATAAATTGATTTCAGTATAATGATTGAGATTAATAGCTACATGAAACAGATTTAAATTCGATATTTCAATTTCATGAGCTTGTAAATGGATAAATTGGTTACCTGAGCAAGAGAGTTTATAGTTTTGTCATATATTTGTGAGATTCCTCTCTTTTGATTGTGTGATGAAGTTAGATTGGAATTCGTAGAATGAAGTTCTAGTTTTAGAGTACTCCCTAGATAGACTATACTCAGCAGGCATAGGATCTTATCTATTATCGGCACATATAGTGCATCAACTCTAGTGATTACGATTCCCTGTATATATATATATATATATATATTATTCATATAATTGCACCAATAAGTAGATAAAAGGTATGGGCTTAAACATATATGATTGTGAAACTTATAGTACAATAGGGTTGGTGAATGACATTATGAATCGTGGGGCTTCTAAGAGGATTCCTTGACAGTAGATGTGACTTGGAATGATAGGGAACATAATTCTTCTTTTGAGGGTTTAATTCATGTCATTTTCCTTGATCTCGATCCATATTTAAGAATTTTAGGGTTTTTGATGTTATTGGTTAGTATTTGAAAGCAATCTCTAAGGATTTTGAGCTTCTTTGATGAACTCAACATCAAATAATGTTTCACTTTGCTTGGCCTGAATATTTGCATTTCACAGTCTCGTATATAAATCTTTAAAACTTGACTTTAAAAACCACTCATCCTGTAACACACCCCCTTACCACCCTAGACCACACTAAAGGTGTAAAGATGTTGTTACTATCGTAGAATCAACCTCCATATTCGTGTCATGTCACAAGGCCTGATCTTGGAAAACTTCATTACATGGGTCTTTTGTAAATGCAAAGAATGACATCTCTAATCCAAAAACACAATTTCGTTAATATATGGGAAGGTTCCTCAACTGGAAAGCTAATGATGAATTAATAGGTTCTTCATACCACAAGCTTCCCAATGAAATTCCTTAGCCTTAAGCAAACTAATGCTCAATCTTGGTAATTTGAACTCAGTCAACGTTATCATAGGGGTCCCTTATATCACAAAAAATCACATTTCTGATTCAAGAGAGTAATATCATGATATCATGGGAAGGTTCTTCAACTAGAAATCTACTAATATATTAGTAGGTTATTCACACCACAATATTCCCATTGGTTTCTTCAATCCTAAGGTAAAATACTCTTAGTGGTTTCGTCAATCCTTAAGAAATCCATTGCTCAATTTCAAGAGGAGAGATCAATATGGGAAGGTTCCTCAACTAGAAAAACTACCATGGGAGCACAAAGATCACCCTTAGGTATAGAGTGCAAGAATCAGTGTTCCTAACATAGGGCCACACTTTGTGTTTCCTCAGCCACCCTAAGTACCTGAGTATCTCTGTCTCCTGACCAGTAGCTTCATCAATCCACAAAATGCCTAGTGGGTTCATCAGTCTGTTGTGACTGCTAAAACAACCCACCAAATTTTTCAAATTCTTCAAATTTTGGAGCCCCATCAATCTCTCATAGGATCAAGCTCTAAATATTTCTAAGTATTTGTGCTTGTCACAAGTATGGTTGAATTATGCCTGAGAAAATTGAAGTCACATTTTTTAATCCTAGCTTGCTTTTAATGGCTAGCATAGCTATAGCCACATTCTCTAGTTGTAGACTTATCTTTGAGGTATACCGAACTCTAATGTGCCTGATCACATCCTAAAGTGTGACCACCCCATGTGCCTTCATTCATGTGAAAAAAATTATATAAGGGGTTCAACCCCAAAACTTCATTTCATCATTCATTTTTCCCTTCAAGAGCTTCGTACACTTTTCCTCCATAGAGCTATTTTCCTATCCTTGTGAAGTGTGATTGCATCAATGTGTGAAAACCAACTAGGCTTTGTTTCTCTCGTGCTTGAAATTTGTGACATGATTGTGTCTTTTGATTTCTATTATTTTGTCATTGTGTGTCTTCTGATCTTCTATAACCTTTGGTATTCCTATCAATGGTTACTACACATATAAGGGGGTTTCCATTTTAAATGTTATATTTGTGCACCTTTAATCCAAACCCTTATTTTACTTAGTCAAATTTTTATATTCTTCATTCACCTACGAGTCCTAACCACAATTTTTCTTAGTCAAATTTCACTTAATTCTTGACCTCATCGCACTCGCACAAAGCAAGGCTTCAACATTTCTTGGATATTAGTGTTAACTTTGAATGCACCTAATACTCTTACCCAACTGTTTTTTAGCGCATCGACACAATTTAGATCCATAACCTTATACCCTTGCACTATGAATTGCGATTGCGCCAACATTCAGCCCTTACTTTGGGTTATTGTGCCTGCGTAGTGTAAGCGCATATCCTTGAGACCCTGCCTCTACCTAGTACGATTATGCTACAACCTTGAGTCTCTATTATCCTTTGTCATACATGCACATAATGTTTACATAACCTAAATCCATTTGTATATATGAAGCGGGACTACGATTCATACATGCTCCTAGCCTTTGGTTAGCGCGTTAGTGCATTTTGATCTCTTAGCATAGATCCTTAAAGTATTGTTTACTCTGACTGCGCCAAGTCTCAACCTTGCCTTTTTCAATTGTGACCACATGTAGCACATTATGTTTTCACATCCAAACAAAATAGAATGTTGAACAAAGGTTTTTGGACTAAATTTTGTCTCTCTGCGATGAATGAATTTTAATTTCCAGGGATAACAAATCTTCCATACATCAGTGTATCTTCATCCACATAAAGCATGCCTCAAATGGAAATAAAATGGCCAGTAAGGGAAACAATATGAAGTAGCATTAAAGGAGTGGTAAAGAGTCCTAAACCCAAGGTCCCAATCCTCAAGGACACAACTTGCTTCATTGACAAGTCAATATCCATATCATGGTCTAGAATATTGAAGGAATTCATTAGAAAATAGATTTCAGAGTATGAAGAAGATATAGATGTTTACATGAACATCAAGAATTTTAGATTTCATAAATTTGGTGCCCACTATCCCGTGTTTCCTTGTGTTGAGACCATAGAGTGGATTCTACAACAAATCTACCATGAGAACATGATAATATGAAGCTCAAATGCATACTCTTGGCTCCATATCAGGCACACAACCTTCATATGTTTTACAAGCTTCCCAAGCCATAGGAATACCTTAATTCTAGATGGTATACTAGTTTCAAGAAGTCTATCAAGGAAATCCTCAAGCCTTGGTGGTAGGAACCAAGTAAATTCTGACAAAATCCCAACAGTATATGTAATACGAAGATGTTGAGGAAGGTGTATCAGTACCTAATGGCTATGCATTATAGAATTTATGGGTGAGAGAATGATAAATTATTCAAAGAGAAATGTGTTTACATGGTGTACCCTTGCACTACCAAAGGGACTATCTTCAACTCGTATGATCTTATAGCCATTTGACTACAAAATTGTGTTGCATGAGCGAATAATACAACAGAGCATGAGAAACCAAAATCCTATATGTCTTCTTATTTTTTGGATGGCATTTGCGTGAAGAATGAATTCCTCGGAATGGAGTGGAAATTGACCTTTGGTAAAAATATATTGTTAGCACACATATATTTTAAAGTACTATGGGAAACAAGCTACAGAGGTGTATATCCTAAGATCACTGAATTATTCATTTCAATAATATATCAAATGTTATTTGGTACCAAAGCACCATGTATGTCAGATAATGCAAGGGCATCTCTATTAAACATTGCAGATTGGTTCACACCTCTTGATGGGATATTTATCAAGGTCTTTGGAGCATACATAAGCCCTTATCTTCTACCTCTATTTGTGACCGACAAGGTAGTGATGTAGGAGGTTGGCTGTCATCTAGCTATAGGGTTATTTGGATCACTGTAAAAAGCAAATAAATCACCATGGTTGATCTTCCCACTATACATAGGATCATACAAATTAAATAACTTGAAAGAGGCAGAAGTAGAAACAAAAAAACTGGAGCGCCTTATGTTCAGTGAAATGGGCTATCATCAATGTGATCCTAGAGACATATCTACCCAACATTGTGCAAAACTAAAATATAGTTATATGTATGCCTCAATATCTTGGGTAGGGGAAGATAAGGTCAACAACTTTTACAATCCCACTAAAGTGATTAAAGCAGGGAAATACACATACCCATCCAAGGTAAAAAGTGTCAGAAATGATCAAGAAGGAGGAAAACAGAAGGAAATGGATATTCAAGAAAAGACTAAATTAAAGAGAAAGGAAGAGAAAGAAGATAAAAATAAAGGAATAAGAAGCTTAAAACTAAAAAATATGCAAAGAAAGTAGCAAAAGAATAAAGGGTAAGAAAAGAGCATGTGGAAGCATAAATGAAGCAAGAGGAAAATAAACAAGACAAAGAGAAGAGATAGAAAATAAAAAACAAGAGGCATTGAAAAAGAGGAAAGAAGCATTGAGAAACAAAAAATAAGAAGAAGCTTTAAAGAATCAACAAGAAGAGATATAAAAAAACAAAACAACTATAGGAAGAGGAGACAAAGGAAAAAGAGGAGGAAGAAATGGAAATGAAATTTAAATAGAAGTTAATTGCCAAAGAGTTAGTTGAAAAGAAAGCGGAGGAGATCAGATCAAATAATGTGGAAGCAAAATTGATTGTAGCCACGTTGAACATTCAACCTCCAACTCCTCTCATGGGACGACATATCCCACTCATTGAGATGGGTATCACAACTTTAAGAGAAGAAAGGATATTGGACATCTCCAAATTCAATTTCGATCTGTTCAAGCATAATATCACTCAAGAGAGGAGGAAATACTTTCCTAATGATCTGGACCATATTATCTCCATCAATCTAGAAAGGGAGATCATTGTTAAAACAAGAACCAATACAAAAGAAATAGCTTCAATAGGTACGAACTTTGTAGTAGCCACCAAGAATAATATTTATTATCTATCTCTTGAAGTCGAAAGGTTGAAGAAATAATTGTTTGATACATGACAAAAAAATGAACAACTCATTATAGAGAATCAAAGTGTGTTTGATATAGGATCTATTAGGGAATGTTTGCAATTTGTGATCCTTGAAGAGCTAAATGAATTAGAGGAAATGACGAGACAGGTGTATGAAGAAATATTAAATAAAGTAGTGGCACCTATATTTGATATAAAAAAGGAATTGTGAGAAAAAGGGAGGATATTGAAACTTTCTCAAATGGTTATAGATTTCATTCAAGAATGGGGCACCAAATACTCCAATGAACCGGTGGAATTTCCCAAGAAGGGAAGAGTATAAGTTGAGATAGATAGAGTGGAAGTGAAAAATCTTGTGAAATCCCATGAAAAACTAAGTAATAACATAACTAATACTATATCAGCCTATCTAAAGTTGCATACCAGATTAGAGGCCCTAGTTCGAATACACACGATAGCATCCATTGGTTTACATGTAAAAGTGAAGCCGAGAGAAGAAATAAAGCAGGAGCTACGAGAAGCATTGGATGTCAAAAAGCATGCTACTATTCAAGAAGACTTATAAGTGACCAAGGAAACCATTCTTCAATATGTTGTAGAGCCCATCAAGTTACATACAAATTGACAATGCTTTGGAAAAAGTTGCAAGTGGATTCAAAAATAATATTTCGAGATGCTTTAGAGTGTTGAATAAGATATGATCGAGAGCTAGCGCATAAGGTGAAGGAAATAGCTACTAAATACAAGGAATGGGACATGTATGTTACTAAAGAGCTCCATATTGAAGTGCCAAAGCTACTCATTACATAACTTTTCACATGAATGTATTTTGTTTTTCATAATTTTGGTTATCATTTTGTAAATGATAAATATAGTAATTAGAAGATGAAAATAAAATGATAAGACATAGAAGTCACAAGGTCACAAAGAAGTTGAAGAGTCACGAGGGAAGGCCAAGAGTCATAAGGGAGGTGAAAGGTCACCTCATTTCTTATAAGTAGACCCTCATGGTAAAGAAAAAGGACTTTTAGCTTTGGTTTCTCTTGTAAGTATATTGTAGAGAGCTTGTTCTTCTTTTGAGAAGAAAGTAGTAGTTTTCATGTACCACTATTGGATCGAGTGAGTGCTTCTTGTAATTGTGAATCTTGACATTCTACTTAATCGTTAGAAGCTCTTTGAGCTAGGCAACTATTTCACACATATATCATAAGGCATTGTAAGTCTCTTCCTGTAATGGTTGATGGTATGTGTTTACATTCATGTGTTGAATAAAACAAACTACTTTGTTATCTCTAACACAAATATTATTTGAAATTGTATCCCGTTTATGCTTTAATGATCGTTGTTGGTTATAAACTATTTTCCAATCAATTAATGATTATTTTCTTTACAGGTATATTTATTAGAGTAATGCTATCATTCTTCTGGTGAAGGTCATGTTATTCATCTTGTTTGTAGTAGTGTTTTATGCATATTACTTGTAAGTATTTCACAAAGCTATCATTGCTTGTATTTATCAAAAGTTATATTGGTTTTCTCACGTGTTGTTGATTTGCACCAAAGAATATCATAAAGTAATAAAGATGGCAATCAGTCCAATATACTAGATGGGACTCCTATTCAAATGATGTAGGGTCTAGTTGGGACTTTACACTGGGGAGAACCCCTATCATTGGCGGAATATATAGGTATGTCAACACAGTCCTAAGGAAAGCCACACATGGTGGTTTCTTCAAACTTAGACAACCAATACTCTAAATCCTAAACCAAAAATCTAGTATGTTCATGAGAAAATATCTTTGTTCAAATCTTTTTCTCATACCCTCCTCTTCTGAGGAATTCTTATTTTCTTTTCCCCTGCGTTGACATTGTCCCTCTTCGACAAGAATCCATTCCTACAAGCATAAACCCACCGAAATGAATGGGAATTCCCCATCACATGAAATTCCCCCATTATTTTCCTTCTCCTTCTCGATAAGACCCTTCGCAACCCCCACTGCCAATGTCACAACCATATGTCAGTTGTTTAAATTTTCACCCTACACTCTTCCTCTTGTTTGTGAGTCTCTCACTAGTGGATATTTTTGTGTTTGTGTGGTCATGGGGATGTTGTTACAACAACTCTATACGCCACTGCTCAAATTGTCCTTGGTATTTTCTCTCTTGCCAACTTGACCTACTCTTGTATTTAATTTTTTCCCTCTTTCTTACATATTTTTCCAAAGAGGAGTATGGTTCTTGTCCAATCCTTTTCCAATTGTATTTCAATTTCAACCAGTCCATTAAACCACAATAATTAGTTCTCCATAAATGGCATTAATAGCAACCAGGCCTTCTCAAGTAATCTCCCTCCGTAGACTCTGGAATATGTGTCCCATTTTCTTAGCGTTTTTAATTATAATAAAATAGTCAAATGTTTACAATAGGGGAATGAAACAAGGGCTTTCACAAACCCCACCCCCTTGGAGGAACATCGTCCTCAACGTTATATACTT